>CM057813.1:0-47122 GCA_030067965.1 Latrodectus elegans
TATTTGGCGCACACAAAAAATCAAAATTTAATAATTAAATATACATTTTTCTCTGTAGAACTGAAAATGAGTTTTATTTAAAAATTATTCAAATGTATTATCCGTAAGTTCTGAAATTTTTATTTTACGCATTTTATTTTCTGTCCTTTTTATATATGTATTCGCATGTTTGTTTACTATTATACAAAAAACATGGCAATGTGTTACGTGAGAAGAATTTTGTTTTAATTAAATAAGAAAATATTTACACAACTTTATAATAATGCTGACCTAGAAACACGTTTATTACATCTAATTTTGCAAATACAGAATTTTATAACGTATAAGAGATGCATTGTAGGGAGAAAATGAGGTTACACGGGAAACTAAGAATCTGAAAATTCGCATACGAAGTATAAATCAAAAGTATGATCGCTCTTAGCATTTCGATAACTATTTATAAGCTTCTTTTCAGCAATAGAATATTTCTATCTAATGCAAAAAATAAGAGAGTTGCAATTATATATATTTTTATCATAAATGTATAATTGGCTGATGACATAATCTAACATACGAAAACTTGAAGAAAGGTGTAAATGAAACTCTTCGTATAATTTTATTTATATATATATTTTTTATATTTAAGTAATTATGTTATCTTGGAGATTAATTTAAAGATTTGAAATTACGACAGGTTTGTGATCTGATAATTTTGAAGTAAAATAATATATTCTGTATGTAACGCATTTTCAGTGAACACATAATTGTTTTTTAATTCGTTAAAAAATAATGAAACGTAATAGAAATTTAAAAAATGTTATTATTTCATAATTCAACATGCACATTCGGAAATACTTAATTTTATTTATCCAGATTTTTTACTTCAAGAAATAGCATACCTTTTTCTCCTTATATTATCATTTAAAAGTAAGAGAATTAGATTGTTTCTCTTCTAGATAAGAATATTTTTTTGCATATGAAGGTGAGTTACAAAAACGGGACTTACAATTAAAGTGGATCAAAAGTTAGGGGAATAAAACACCCAAAAGCAAGAAGTGGGAATCGAACGCATGATCTGGTGAACCGAAGGCTAGATCATTAACTATTTGGATGCCGTTTCAAATTAGAGAGCAAATCATTCACTATTGTTACTGTAAGGTAAACAAAAAGGTTGTTGACAATTTTTGCGTTGCCAATGAATGAAGCAAATTAATGTATGACGTGGTTAAGACGCTGGTCAGTAGAGAATAGAGTGTATCAGTCGTTATAAAAACAAGTTCACTGAGTACATTCATCAACCATAACTCGTATAGTAAGGAAGAGAGATGGGCGTGTCGAAGGACTCGTTTGGTGTTGCTTGCTTTACGACTTCAATGTGGGCTATACCACCTGCTGCATGAAGTCGCCCAATATGTCAACCGTTCAACGATAGCGCTATGGATGAGCATACGGCAAGGCACTGGTTACACAACTTCAGGTCAAGAGATTTGTCTTCCTACGACGAAGCTGATGTCTGGTGGACTGGACGTCAAGTAGTCCTCTATAAGCTGCTATCAAAGGGCCAAACGGTCATTTTGGACTCGCAACAATTCGATCGTGTGCAACAGGCATTGCAAAAGTAGGCAACGCTGGTTAAGGGAAAGGGAGTCCTTTTGTTCGATAACCAAGGCATGTCGAGCGGGTGGCCAGGAATACCATACAGCGACTTGGTTGGGTGACCTTATTTTGCCACAAGAGGTTTTGTTTGTTAGTCAGCCGTCATCTTTCGCACACGAGGGCTAATTAGACCAGGAACTACGGTTTAAAGTGGATTCCGAACCACTGCAATCATCCATGCCCAAGGCGAGTTTCGAACCCACGAACTGTTGAACCGAAGGGAAGAGCGCTAACCGTTCGGCTACCAGCTCGGTGCAGAATGTGCTGGATGCCGATTATGATTACTTTGAGGACTAACATCAGAATAACTTTCGTTAGATAATGTTTTTTTTTTTTTTGGGGGGGGGGTGATTATAATAGTAGTCAGAACTTTCTTGAGTACCTTATATATAATTATAGATTCTTACATTGAAAATTCATAATTGTGTTACTTGTAACTATATTTCTTTCTTTTTTTATTTTCTTTTTATTTATTTATTTTTTTATTAAAGTTAACATATTAATGAATCTTAAAAAATTTTCTATTCTTCTCTATATACATCTATATAACCGAATATATT
The DNA here is from genome assembly GCA_030067965.1 of Latrodectus elegans. NCBI lineage: Eukaryota > Metazoa > Arthropoda > Arachnida > Araneae > Theridiidae > Latrodectus > Latrodectus elegans. The sequence continues at coordinate 2,196 of CM057813.1, forward strand.
CCGTTTTTTAAGTGAATATGATTGCCGGCCAACTTGTCTAGAGGTCAGCATGCCTGACTACAGATAGGGAGGTTCTGGGTTCGGAACCCGGCTTAGGCAGGGATGTACTTTCTCTCTGTCCCTTCCCTGTGTGTGAATGATTGCCTACCCTATAAAAGTGTCTCTATGGCATGTGTGTGTACTGAAGAAGTAGGACTACACACCAAATACGGTTCAGTTGGAAAAGTGGAGCAGCGCAACCCAATTTGCCAGCCTAGCAGGCACACGAAAGCAACAACAACCGAATATGATTCCGGAGTGAAGTTGAGAATTGTTGCATGGAAAGGAACTAATGATATTGATTCTGTGGATTAAGTAAATTAAAGGGCTGGGTCATACCGAAACTTAAATCAATTACTAAAGTTGTAATTAAAGCCATAAATAATGCCAGATTTTGAACTCCTTGGAAGAATATCTATGCATGGGTGTCATTTATTTAAGCAATTTAATATCTTTCAAGCCAACCGCCCTGTCTAGTGGTCAGGAGTGCCTGACTGCGGATAAGAAGGTCCTGGCTTCGAATCCCGGTTCAGGCATGAATGTACTTTCTATCTTTATCTATCCCGTCTTTGTCCTTTCTGTGTATGAATGAGGTGTGGATGGTTGCCTACCCTATAAAAAGGTCCCTATGGCATGTGTGTACTGACTCCAAATATGGTTCAGCATGAAAAAGTGGAGTGCAGCGCACACCTCATTTTGTCAGTCTAGCTGGCACAAGACACACAAAAACAACTTTCAGGAAATCTTTTGTTTCTAGAATAGACGCGTTTGGTTCTTTTCCTAGTTCTAAAATTGTCCGATCCGCGTATAATGATGAAGATTCAAGACTTCTTTCATAAAAAAATGTTTTCTGCGCAATGTTTGAAACGTACTAGTTTTACAAATGCAGCGAATTAGTTTACATTTTCCCCAATAATAGTAGCGGCTATTTAACGTAAATAAATCGATCTTCTTTATTCATTTGTAATTTAGCAACTGAAGGGAATTTAAGTATTCTACGCCTACTTTGATTTGTTTTTTTAACATTTCTTTCGTAATAAATTATATTTATAGTCTTTTCATTATAATTATAGTTGTAATAATGAATTCAATTCATGAATTATTAAAGACTTAATTGTTATGTACTTAGATAGGAATTTTATTTGGTATTCGAACGGCATTCAGATTTGTAACCGTAGCTATCATTTTAGTTTTCTATATATTTCAAATGTATTTTTTAAAAAAATGTCAGGAAATAGTTCAAAATCACATTTACGCACAGCATATAGGAAAATTTAAACTTTAATCCCACATTTTTCCTTTTTTCACCATTACAAGGGGGTGGAAATGATGGTAACTTTACCAAATGGGGAACCCAATGGCCTTCATGACTTCCGATAGTGAGTGGGTTCATGTAAATAAGAAACAAAGACCAAGCAGGAATCCGACAGACGTAGTCCACGACAAAAATATTTCACTTGGAGAATATTGTGATAATGGACATGTATTTTACGAATTCACTATCTTACAATATCGAAAAAGGTGCATCTACCAACCAAGCCACCACATTTTATTTAGGAAGAATGTACCTTAATGATTACATTCTACACACACACACACACATTATCACCTATAAAAAAAGCCTTCTTAGATATATTTATTAATTTTGACCGACAACAATCTTGTGGCAAAATGGTTATCATATTCCCTTTACGTATGAATAGAAACTGATTAAGTCCAGCCCCCCTTTAAACCTATTAATTTCTTATGTTAACATTTTTAATGAAACATTTTGAATACACTTATAGTTACGTTCATAACTGTTTCCGTATTAAACTTTCTAAAACGGATTACCATAACGATTCATTTACATTGAATTTGGATCTGTAAACTGATCAAGGTGGATGTTTAAATTCTTCTTGTTCATCAAACCATGACTGGACAAGCTATGCTACATTGGCAGGATCACCATCCTGAAACAAAATTTTCATAAGATGCACCTGGTCATCTAAAATTTCGCTATATTTTTCCCCAGTGATCCTTCCTTTCAGGATTACGATTGGTTCAGCAGACAAGCACACATGGCTACTGATACAGAACCACCCCTACACTTGACAACAGTTGGAATGGTGACAATCATCACTATACATTTGCGCAGGTGTCCTGTGATAGAGGAATCAAGTTTTGTGAGTGGCAGTACTGCAGACACCGACGCTCTGCATTTGTCTTTTAAAAGGATATTCAAAAATTGTTTTGTCAGATTGAAATTTCATACATGCTAAACGAGATAGCAATGAATTATTTGGAAAAATAATGATCTCATCCGAACTTATGATTTAAAAACAATGACATATGGAACTGCCTGTGCTCCGTACTTTGCAACAAGAACTCTGAAATCGTTGGCTATTGATGAGGAGCCCAAATTTTCCAATAACTGATTCTGCAATATCGGATTTCATATAGATAATGTACTAACCAGTACTTCCGACTTTAACAAGCCAAGAAACTTCCTATTTGCTTTTATGCGAATGCTTCATACATACAGCACGGCTAAAAATTCTTGGAATTCAATGGTGCATCTCTCACATGACACAATTAGTTAGCAAGTAACTATTAAAAACCAAGAACAATGATTCACCAATTTATGATGCATTAGGACTAATCGGACAAGTTATTTCCGAGGCAAAAATATATCTTCAGCAGTTATGGCTATTAAAGTCTCGAATGGTAAAATCCTTTAACACCTCCCCTATTTCAGAAGAAGAAGTAGCCTAAGTTTTCATCGTTTCTTCATCTAATAGACATTCCTAAATACATTTTATCTGGAGACATTACGAAAATGATAACGTATGGCTTAGCAGACTCTTTTCAGGCAGCTTATGGAGCATTGATTTATCTCCATAGTTTCAACAAGAATGGTTCCGTTTGCAGTCGTCTCCTCTGTAGTGAAGCTCGTGTCGATCCTATCAAAAACATAATAATTCCTTGACTTGAGCTTTCCAGCATGTCTGCTTTTGCTTCAACTGTGCTTCAAAAATACACACATAAAGGCTCTAAAATTAAACAATTCCCGAGATACATGAATGGGGTGCACTTTATAAGAAAATGACGGAAAAGACTACTGCGCATGCACAAATGTTCTACATAACATTGGGGTATAAAATTATCCATTTTATGATGTAATCCTGTGAATATTTATCTTTGAAATAATGTAAAAAATAAAAAGGACCACACTACGAGTCCCTCAGTTATCTCACTAGTAACCGCCCATTTGTATTTTCCATTTACAAAATTCATTATCAATCTCAATAAATATGAGTTTTAATTTTACTAAATAAACACGCTAGTTTTATCTTGATATTTTACAATAAAAATTAGTTTCTTCCTTTTTCAAATTGGTACCGGGATATGTACGAGTATGTTAATATATAATTTAAAAATAACTAATCACTTACAGAAACTTTTGCATTTCTCAGATACTACTTTTTTTTTTTTTACTTCCAAAAATATTTAAATTATCCTTTTGAGTGTTAGTAGACAGAACCTTTTCTCGCAATAAATTAGAAATTTTACGAAATTATAATACAATTTCATTAAATTAGATACATGACCTGTTTAATAATCAAAAATGTTTTAAATGCACAGCATTTCGAAAATTGAATTTAAAAAATTTACATTTAGTCAATGTATTACATATGAGAGTTAGGTACAAAATATTAAAAATATAGATTACTATTTCTAGAATAATGAACGATTTTCATGCAAAATAAACACGAAAATTCTTACCCGTCTCTTATTAGTAATTTCCTTTCACATATTTCATAATAGCTTGTAGCAGGTGACAAAGGATCAGAAGAAATTCCCACCGCCAAGTGCATGAAAAAAATAAAGGAAAATTAAAGCGATTTTTTCCATTTATAAATTTAATATTGGTTTACAATTCTGAACACATGTAATAAATGTATGATAGAAAATTTTTAATTAAAATAGTACAGTAATGCATTCAATATAACAAAAGAAATTAATAATTTCGATTATTGATTAAGGATTGATTGAATTCAATAAAGGCAAATAAAATTATATTTATTATTAACCATAAAATGGTTGTTTCGTTACAGTTGAGAGTCTGATAACACCATTTAACTACCATTCTCATTGGTTTAAAATACCCATGACGTCAGATAACGTTTCATCCACGTCACATCGTATTGAGACGGACTTGTAAATCCGAATTGTCCACGAATTTGCTTCTGCCTTCAAATCACATTCTTCGAGCAGCAGTAAACAAGGAGAAGTTTACCATCGAATGTTTGAGAATAGCGTCGAAGCTCATTTTATTAATAAAACGATTTCTTACACAAGGAGCAAAAAACATTGCATTGAGAAGCCGTTTTCTGTTGATTCAAGCCTTTAATACATGGGCAAAAGAACAGCAGAAAAAGCAAAATGAAAAGATATGACAAAACATCCACTTTATGGTTAGTCTTAATCGGCAAAGACGATTTAAATTTTTAAGAATTTCATTAATTAGTAGAATTCTAAATTAAAAACTGCAATATTCGTAAACAATGTCTTTCGAATCTTAAGACGACCGACTTGCTTGAATTCAAAATTTTCTTTTAATTATTATTGGATCCACAGGTAAGATAAGCTGCGCCAAAAACAAAATAATGTTTGATAAAGTTATAAAGAACTTGAGTAATTCATTGGATAAGAATTATTCGAGAAAGTTGAGATGGATAACTCAGAAAAATAAAGTCATTAACATAAATTTCAGAAAGCCATAAAGAGAAGACAGATAAATGTTAAATAAAAACACTTTGTTTTCCGGAAACCACAACAGTTTCATGAAATTAATTTCATTCAGAGCAGGTTTTATTTGACAGTTTTTTGTACTTAATTTTTCTATATTTTGATACGATCTGAAATGCAGAGCAGAAATACATTTCCATATCTGTTTCTCATGAGAATATATCACTTGTTCTCATATTTTTTTCTCGTGATTTTGGTTTTCAATTAACTTTTGTATCAGATTTACGTTTACTGATAACTGAAGTAGATTTCTTTATGCTATTTGAAGTTGACGGTAAAGTGGGGCAAATTCTCTAATGAATTACTCTTTCTGTTGTTTATTTTTGTATCTGTTAATAAAGTAGAAGAATAGGAAATTGCAACTTTTGGTGTTCTGTATGTTACTATATGCTTTGCTTCCGGGAGAAATAATATATTTTTTTAAAATCTAAGTTGAAATTCTCTTTCTCTAAGATCCATATGAGACAAGATTTGGAAAATTCAGCACGTGAAACAGAACAGTTACAAAACTTTACTATTTCCGAAATATAAGCATTAGTTTCATGACAAGATTGTACATATTTTCCTCACATAGGATCAGTATTCCTACATGCTTGTTGGGAGTGACCATGTCTCTGACATTTTAAACACCTAAGAATGTTAGGAATGTATGGGGGAAGTTGGCAGTTTATTGTAACCTACTTAAATGGATTTTGGTAATACTGGTGTCTCGGAATTAAGGCAGCATGTTCGGAGGGAGTAAGTTTACCGTCACATCGAATGTTTATACGATATACACAGAACAAACTCTTTAATCCCGTAGTTCTTTTAAAAATTCTGTTTCTGTAACATTTATGAAATCGGGGTTTAAAAAAGGAACCGCAAGGCTCATTTAAGGTTTTATAAAATGATGTTTCGACTGGCAATGAACCCATTTTTTTTATTAAAGATTAACGAAGCTGTTTTAGTGTCAATTTTAGAAAGAAAATCCTGCGCCAGTAATTTTTTAACATTTTCTATGTTACTAACAGTTTATGTTGAGTTTTTGTATCAGAAAAGGAAATACTGCATGAAAACTGACTGGTGTGCTTATCAATATGTAACGAGTTGATGTATTGGCTGCAATGACGCGAGAATTAGAATTCATAGATTGAAGGATATAAAGGATATTTTTAACTGTTCAGAAACGAGAGCACCGCCCAACACAAGCTCTAAAAAGGATATCAACCACAGACTCTGGAAATTTCAAGCCTTGGTGCTTACCATAGGGCTAGTCGACGACCATACGCTGGGAGTCACCCACGAAGGAAGTGACGGCACAGATGCCGTATAATCCAAGATGCCAAATTCTGAGCTTAATGACTTTTTGGCGGATTTTCTTATATCTAGCGATCTGGTTTTATTACGTCATAGATATTGGGATCCATAAAAATTATGCAAAAATTTCTATTTTGGCAATCTTAGTATTTACGGCATCGTGCACGTCACAATACGTCATCTTGGCAACATTTCTTAATCGTCAAATAATTTCAGAATATGAAATCCTGGATTGTACGGCATCTGAGCCGCAGTGACCACCCTTAATGTCACCCCTAGTGGGTCACAGCCTTGGAAATGGTAAAAAAAGATTAAAAAGAGAATAGAGGAAAAACAGATTATATAGATCCCTTTGTGCCTCAAGATTGGAACACCCGTACTCACCGAAAAATGGTGACCCCCCCCACCCCATGAGAGGTATATTTATTAATTCATTGAACAGATTAGTAATTTGTCCAATAATATGAGATTCACGTTAGCTTACTATATTTCCTATGCAGTAATTACTTAGATAGACTTTAACATTAACTGGACTAAGCGCATACTATTTGCAGCTAGAAATGAGTTAAAAATAAATTCTAGAAGAAAAAAATTCAGATATTGAAGAGTTAACTTAACAAAAAATCAGTTGAAATTTTATATATATGTGTGTGTATGTACGTATATGTCTGTATATTGTAGAATATGAAATCCTGGATTGTACGGCATCTGAGCCGCAGTGACCACCCTTAATGTCAAGCCCAAGGCTGTGACCCACTGGGTTGACCCCTAGCAGACTAGCAACGACTGTAGAGCTAGGAACCAACCGATTGTTACACTGGTTACCACAGTGTACCACTCGTCCAAAAGATTTCCATGCACAGTAACTATCACGCGGGAAAATTGACAGTTTATGAGAAGTGAGAAGCAAACACGGCGGCTACAGTTACTCATGGAAAACTCCCTCGACTGCAGAATGGAAATGGTAAAGAAAAGATTAAAAAGAGAATAGAGGAAAAACAGATTATATAGATCCCTTTGTGCCTCAAGATTGGAACACCCGTACTCACCGAAAAATGGTGAAACCCCCCCACCCCATGAGAGGTATATTTATTAATTCATTGAACAGATTAGTAATTTGTCCAATAATATGAATTCGTTAGCTTACTATATTTCCTATGCAGTAATTACTTAGATAGACTTTAACATTAACTGGACTAAGCGCATACTATTGCTGCTAGAAATGAGTTAAAAATAAATTCTAGAAGAAAAAAATTCAGATATTGAAGAATTAACTTAACAAAAAATCAGTTGAAATTTTATATATATGTGTGTGTATGTACGTATATGTCTGTGTGAATGTATGTATATCTCTATGTGTGTAATATATATATATATATTAATATATATATATATATATATGTACACACACAAGCATTAACAGCTATTTAAAGGATAATTATTTAGAGCAATCACAAATTAAGTTTTAAAATAATATAAAACCAGTGGCAGAAAGCGAAGTACATGGCTTAAATAACAACTCTAAAATAATTACGTGGCTACTGAAAGTATGTGGCATTATCAAGATGTATAAATCAAAGTTTTTCTTCCTTTATGATTCTGGAGTTATTTTTGGCTCACAAAGGCTAATTAGATCGTTGCCTACAGTTTAAAAAGAGGTGACGACGATTTTAGTATTTCAGAAGCAGAGATTGGAACCGAACTTAAAAACTACTGAACCAAACGCTACATTGACTTTAACTGGACTTTCATTTGTCAAATCGGATTGAATTTGAAACGAATCAAGCAGAAAGCTAATTTTTTATATGTTACTGTAGAACTGAATGGATCTACCAAAATACTTTTGTACATATTTTATAATTATTAAGAACTATAAAATCATTGTAAAAAATACAAGAGTTTGTAAAAGATTTATAATTTTCGAAAAAATATTTAGTCAATATAGCAAGTAAGTTTAAAATTAAATTATACTAAATTAAGAAATAACTTCTAAAAATTAAATTTAAGGCGCTACACATTTATAATTTTTATTTATCTAAATCTGAGGGAGTCCTTTGGAAAATTTGCGATGATATAAAATAATTAGTGAAAACTAATAACAGACAACTCTGCAGTTTTCACATACTCAAATACACAAGTTTAAAATACTTATAAACTTTTTTAAAAATTTTAACAACAATTATGAAGAGCTATTATATAATTATTTAATATTATCTAATTTCTCAGAGGATTTCCATTAAATTTTCTACTCATAAAAATCTTAAAAAATTGCATGTAGTTAAAAAAAATATAATTTAAAAGTAAAACAAAAATATTACATTAATATTAACACTTAATGCTATATTTATATTGTTATTTATTTCCAAAACAAATTTATTATAAAATCAATATATATTTATATACGTTCACTAGGGAAGCTTCCATGGGAAACATTTCCATAATATTGCTGTTAATAAACACAATATTTTATTTATTTAAAAGAATATTCTCGTAATTGTTCAACAAAACCACAGGTCCAGAGTGAATCTTTTTATCATCACTCGGATCCTTCTTTGTAAATGAGGAAATTAATGAAATTTCCTCCAATTAAACTAACCCAAGAATATTCTTCTAAAATAAGAAATGATTACTTTATAAATGACAATAAGATGTCCCATGGATTACAATATCCTGCCTTCTAAGCGAAAGCTGCTTCCCACATTAAAATTTGTTATTTATTTCAAAAACAAAATTATTATCAAATCAATATATATTTATATTTATATACGTTCACTCGGGAAGCTTCCATGGGAAACATTTCCATAATAAATATTGCTGTTAATAAACAACACAATATTTTATTTATTTAAAAGAATATTCTCGTAATTGTTCAACAAAACCACAGGTCCAGAGTGAATCTTTTTATCATCACTCGGATCCTTCTTTGTAAATGAGGAAATTAATGAAATTTCCTCCAATTAAACTAACCCAAGAATATTCTTCTAAAATAAGAAATAATTACTTTATAAATGACAATAAGATGTCCCATGGATTACAATATCTTGCCTTCTAAGCGAAAGCTGCTTCCCACATTAAAAATTGTTATTTCAAAAACAAAATTATCAAATCAATATATATTTATATTTATATACGTTCACTAGGGAAACTTCCATGGGAAACATTTCCATAATAAATATTGCAGTTAATAAACAACACAATATTTTATTTATTTAAAAGAATATTCTCGTAATTGTTCAACAAAACCACAGGTCCAGAGTGAATCTTTTTATCATCACTCGGATCCTTCTTTGTAAATGAGGAAATTAATGAAATTTCCTCCAATTAAACTAACGCAAGAATATTCTTCTAAAATAAGAAATGATTACTTTATAAATGACAATAAGATGTCCCATGGATTACAATATCCTGCCTTCTAAGCGAAAGCTGCTTCCCACATTAAAATTTGTTATTTATTTAAAAAACAAAATTATCAAATCAATATATATTTATATTTATATACGTTCACTAGGGAAACTTCCATGGGAAACATTTCCATAATAAATATTGCAGTTAATAAACACAATATTTTATTTATTTAAAAGAATATTCTCGTAATTGTTCAACAAAACCACAGGTCCAGAGTGAATCTTTTTATCATCACTCGGATCCTTCTTTGTAAATGAGGAAATTAATGAAATTTCCTCCAATTAAACTAACGCCAGAATATTCTTCTAAAATAAGAAATGATTACTTTATAAATGACAATAAGATGTCCCATGGATTACAATATCCTGCCTTCTAAGCGAAAGCTGCTTCCCACATTAAAATTTGTTATTTATTTAAAAACAAAATTATTATCAAATCAATATATATTTATATTTATATACGTTCACTAGGAAACTTCCATGGGAAACATTTCCATAATAAATATTGCAGTTAGTAAACAACACAATATTTTATTTATTTAAAAAGAATATTCTCGTAATGGTGTTCAACAAAACCACAGGTCCAGAGTGAATCTTTTATCATCACTGGATCCTTCTTTATAAATGAGGAAATTAATGAAATTTCCTCCAATTAAACTAACCCAAGAATATTCTTCTAAAATAAGAAATGATTACTTTATAAATGACAATAAGATGTCCCATGGATTACAATATCCTGCCTTCTAAGCAAGCTGCTTCCCACATTAAAATTTGTTATTTATTTCAAAAACAAAATTATTATCAAATCAATATATATTTATATTTATCTACGTTCACTAGGAAGCTTCCATGAAACATTTCCATAATAAATATTGCTGTTAATAAACACAATATTTTATTTATTTAAAAAGAATATTCTCGTAATTGTTCAACAAAACCACAGGTCCAGAGTGAATCTTTTTATCATCACTCGGATCCTTCTTTGTAAATGAGGAAATTAATGAAATTTCCTCCAATTAAACTAACCAAGAATATTCTTCTAAAAATAAGAAATGATTACTTTATAAATGACAATAAGATGTCCCATGGATTACAATATCCTGCCTTCTAAGCGAAAGCTGCTTCCCACATTAAAATTTGTTATTTATTTTAAAAACAAAATTATCAAATCAATATATATTTATATTTATATACGTTCACTAGGAAACTTCCATGGGAAACATTTCCATAATAAATATTGCAGTTAATAAACAACACAATATTTTATTTATTTAAAAAGAATATTCTCGTAATTGTTCAACAAAACCACAGGTCCAGAGTGAATCTTTTTATCATCACTCGGATCCTTCTTTATAAATGAGGAAATTAATGAAATTTCCTCCAATTAAACTAACCCAAGAATATTCTTCTAAAATAAGAAATGATTACTTTATAAATGACAATAAGATGTCCCATGGATTACAATATCCTGCCTTCTAAGCGAAAGCTGCTTCCCACATTAAAAATTGTTATTTATTTCAAAAACAAAATTATTATCAAATCAATATATATTTATATTTATATACGTTCACTAGGGAAACTTCCATGGGAAACATTTCCATAATAAATATTGCAGTTAATAAACACAATATTTTATTTATTTAAAAGAATATTCTCGTAATTGTTCAACAAAACCACAGGTCCAGAGTGAATCTTTTTATCATCACTCGGATCCTTCTTTGTAAATGAGGAAATTAATGAAATTTCCTCCAATTAAACTAACCCAAGAATATTCTTCTAAAATAAGAAATGATTACTTTATAAATGACAATAAGATGTCCCATGGATTACAATATCCTGCCTTCTAAGCGAAAGCTGCTTCCCACATTAAAAATTGTTATTTATTTCAAAAACAAAATTATTATCAAATCAATATATATTTATATTTATCTACATTCACTCGGGAAAACTTCCATGAGGAAACATTTCCATAATAAATATTGCTGTTAATAAACAACAAAATATTTTATTTATTTAAAAGAATATTCTCGTAATTATTCAACAAAACCACAGATCCAGAGTGAATCTTTTTATCATCACTCGGATCCTTCTTTGTAAATGAGGAAATTAATGAAATTTCCTCCAATTAAACTAACCCAAGAATATTCTTCTAAAATAAGAAATGATTACTTTATAAATGACAATAAGATGTCCCATGGATTACAATATCCTGCCTTCTAAGCGAAAGCTGCTTCCCACATTAAAATTTGTTATTTATTTCAAAAACAAAATTATTATCAAATCAATATATATTTATATTTATATACGTTCACTAGGGAAACTTCCATGGGAAACATTTCCATAATAAATATTGCAGTTAATAAACAACAAAATATTTTATTTATTTAAAAGAATATTCTCGTAATTATTCAACAAAACCACAGATCCAGAGTGAATCTTTTTATCATCACTCGGATCCTTCTTTGTAAATGAGGAAATTAATGAAATTTCCTCCAATTAAACTAACCCAAGAATATTCTTCTAAAATAAGAAATGATTACTTTATAAATGACAATAAGATGTCCCATGGGTTACAATATCCTGCCTTCTAAGCGAAAGCTGCTTCCCACATTAAAAATTGTTATTTATGTCAAAAACAAAATTATTATCAAATCAATATATATTTATATTTATCTACGTTCACTCGGGAAGCTTCCATGGGAAACATTTCCATAATAAATATTGCAGTTAGTAAACAACACAATATTTTATTTATTTAAAAGAATATTCTCGTAATTGTTCAACAAAACCACAGGTCCAGAGTGAATCTTTTTATCATCACTCGGATCCTTCTTTATAAATGAGGAAATTAATGAAATTTCCTCCAATTAAACTAACCCAAGAATATTCTTCTAAAATAAGAAATGATTACTTTATAAATGACAATAAGATGTCCCATGGATTACAATATCCTGCCTTCTAAGCGAAAGCTGCTTCCCACATTAAAATTTGTTATTTATTTCAAAAACAAAATTATTATCAAATCAATATATATTTATATTTATATACGTTCACTAGGGAAACTTCCATGGGAAACATTTCCATAATAAATATTGCAGTTAATAAACACAATATTTTATTTATTTAAAAGAATATTCTCGTAATTGTTCAACAAAACCACAGGTCCAGAGTGAATCTTTTTATCATCACTCGGATCCTTCTTTGTAAATGAGGAAATTAATGAAATTTCCTCCAATTAAACTAACCCAAGAATATTCTTCTAAAATAAGAAATGATTACTTTATAAATGACAATAAGATGTCCCATGGATTACAATATCTTGCCTTCTAAGCGAAAGCTGCTTCCCACATTAAAAATTGTTATTTATGTCAAAAACAAAATTATTATCAAATCAATATATATTTATATTTATCTACGTTCACTCGGGAAGCTTCCATGGGAAACATTTCCATAATAAATATTGCAGTTAATAAACACAATATTTTATTTATTTAAAAGAATATTCTCGTAATTGTTCAACAAAACCACAGGTCCAGAGTGAATCTTTTTATCATCACTCGGATCCTTCTTTATAAATGAGGAAATTAATGAAATTTCCTCCAATTAAACTAACCCAAGAATATTCTTCTAAAATAAAAAATGATTACTTTTTAAATGACAATAAGATGTCCCATGGATTACAATATCCTGCCTTCTAAGCGAAAGCTGCTTCCCACATTAAAAATTGTTATTTATTTCAAAAACAAAATTATTATCAAATCAATATATATTTATATTTATCTACGTTCACACGGGAAGCTTCCATGGGAAACATTTCCATAATAAATATTGCTGTTAATAAACACAATATTTTATTTATTTAAAAGAATATTCTCGTAATTGTTCAACAAAACCACAGGTCCAGAGTGAATCTTTTTATCATCACTCGGATCCTTCTTTGTAAATGAGGAAATTAATGAAATTTCCTCCAATTAAACTAACCCAAGAATATTCTTCTAAAATAAGAAATGATTACTTTATAAATGACAATAAGATGTCCCATGGATTACAATATCCTGCCTTCTAAGCGAAAGCTGCTTCCCACATTAAAAATTGTTATTTATGTCAAAAACAAAATTATTATCAAATCAATATATATTTATATTTATCTACGTTCACTCGGGAAGCTTCCATGGGAAACATTTCGATAATAAATATTGCTGTTAATAAACAACACAATATTTTATTTATTTAAAAGAATATTCTCGTAATTATTCAACAAAACCACAGGTCCAGAGTGAATCTTTTTATCATCACTCGGATCCTTCTTTGTAAATGAGGAAATTAATAGAAATTTCCTCCAATTAAACTAACCCAAGAATATTCTTCTAAAATAAGAAATGATTACTTTATAAATGACAATAAGATGTCCCATGGATTACAATATCCTGCCTTCTAAGCGAAAGCTGCTTCCCACATTAAAAATTTGTTATTTATTTCAAAAACAAAATTATTATCAAATCAATATATATTTATATTTATCTACGTTCACTCGGGAAGCTTCCATGGGAAACATTTCGATAATAAATATTGCTGTTAATAAACAACACAATATTTTATTTATTTAAAAGAATATTCTCGTAATTATTCAACAAAACCACAGATCCAGAGTGAATCTTTTTATCATCACTCGGATCCTTCTTTGTAAATGAGGAAATTAATGAAATTTCCTCCAATTAAACTAACCCAAGAATATTCTTCTAAAATAAGAAATGATTACTTTATAAATGACAATAAGATGTCCCATGGATTACAATATCCTGCCTTCTAAGCGAAAGCTGCTTCCCACATTAAAAATTGTTATTTATGTCAAAAACAAAATTATTATCAAATCAATATATATTTATATTTATCTACGTTCACTCGGGAAGCTTCCATGGGAAACATTTCGATAATAAATATTGCTGTTAATAAACAACAAAATTTTATTTATTTAAAAGAATATTCTCGTAATTATTCAACAAAACCACAGATCCAGAGTGAATCTTTTTATCATCACTCGGATCCTTCTTTGTAAATGAGGAAATTAATGAAATTTCCTCCAATTAAACTAACCCAAGAATATTCTTCTAAAATAAGAAATGATTACTTTATAAATGACAATAAGATGTCCCATGGATTACAATATCCTGCCTTCTAAGCGAAAGCTGCTTCCCACATTAAAATTGTTATTTATGTCAAAAACAAAATTATTATCAAATCAATATATATTTATATTTATCTACGTTCACTCGGGAAGCTTCCATGGGAAACATTTCGATAATAAATATTGCTGTTAATAAACAACACAATATTTTATTTATTTAAAAGAATATTCTCGTAATTATTCAACAAAACCACAGATCCAGAGTGAATCTTTTTATCATCACTCGGATCCTTCTTTGTAAATGAGGAAATTAATGAAATTTCCTCCAATTAAACTAACCCAAGAATATTCTTCTAAAATAAGAAATGATTACTTTATAAATGACAATAAGATGTCCCATGGATTACAATATCCTGCCTTCTAAGCGAAAGCTGCTTCCCACATTAAAAATTGTTATTTATTTCAAAAACAAAATTATTATCAAATCAATATATATTTATATTTATCTAAGTTCACTCAGAAGCTTCCATGGGAAACATTTCCATAATAAATATTGCTGTTAATAAACACAATATTTTATTCATTTAAAAGAATATTCTCGTAATTGTTCAACAAAACCACAGGTCCAGAGTGAATCTTTTTATCATCACTCGGATCCTTCTTTGTAAATGAGGAAATTAATGAAATTTCCTCCAATTAAACTAACGCAAGAATATTCTTCTAAAATAAGAAATGATTACTTTATAAATGACAATAAGATATCCCATGGATTACAATATCCTGCCTTCTAAGCGAAAGCTGCTTCCCACATTAAAATTTGTTATTTATTTAAAAAACAAAATTATCAAATCAATATATATTTATATACGTTCACTAGGGAAACTTCCATGGGAAACATTTCCATAATAAATATTGCAGTTAGTAAACAACACAATATTTTATTTATTTAAAAGAATATTCTCGTAATTGTTCAACAAAACCACAGGTCCAGAGTGAATCTTTTTATCATCACTCGGATCCTTCTTTATAAATGAGGAAATTAATGAAATTTCCTCCAATTAAACTAACCCAAGAATATTCTTCTAAAATAAAAAATGATTACTTTTTAAATGACAATAAGATGTCCCATGGATTACAATATCCTGCCTTCTAAGCGAAAGCTGCTTCCCACATTAAAAATTGTTATTTATTTCAAAAACAAAATTATTATCAAATCAATATATATTTATATTTATCTACGTTCACACGGGAAGCTTCCATGGGAAACATTTCCATAATAAATATTGCTGTTAATAAACACAATATTTTATTTATTTAAAAGAATATTCTCGTAATTGTTCAACAAAACCACAGGTCCAGAGTGAATCTTTTTATCATCACTCGGATCCTTCTTTGTAAATGAGGAAATTAATGAAATTTCCTCCAATTAAACTAACCCAAGAATATTCTTCTAAAATAAGAAATGATTACTTTATAAATGACAATAAGATGTCCCATGGATTACAATATCCTGCCTTCTAAGCGAAAGCTGCTTCCCACATTAAAAATTTGTTATTTATGTCAAAAACAAGAATTATTATCAAATCAATATATATTTATATTTATCTACGTTCACTCGGGAAGCTTCCATGGGAAACATTTCGATAATAAATATTGCTGTTAATAAACAACACAATATTTTATTTATTTAAAAGAATATTCTCGTAATTATTCAACAAAACCACAGATCCAGAGTGAATCTTTTTATCATCACTCGGATCCTTTTTTGTAAATGAGGAAATTAATGAAATTTCCTCCAATTAAACTAACCCAAGAATATTCTTCTAAAATAAGAAATGATTACTTTATAAATGACAATAAGATGTCCCATGGATTACAATATCCTGCCTTCTAAGCGAAAGCTGCTTCCCACATTAAAAATTGTTATTTATTTCAAAAACAAAATTATTATCAAATCAATATATATTTATATTTATCTAAGTTCACATGGGAAGCTTCCATGGGAAACATTTCCATAATAAATATTGCTGTTAATAAACACAATATTTTATTTATTTAAAAGAATATTCTCGTAATTGTTCAACAAAACCACAGGTCCAGAGTGAATCTTTTTATCATCACTCGGATCCTTCTTTGTAAATGAGGAAATTAATGAAATTTCCTCCAATTAAACTAACCCAAGAATATTCTTCTAAAATAAGAAATGATTACTTTATAAATGACAATAAGATGTCCCATGGATTACAATATCCTGCCTTCTAAGCGAAAGCTGCTTCCCACATTAAAAATTGTTATTTATTTCAAAAACAAAATTATTATCAAATCAATATATATTTATATTTATCTAAGTTCACATCGAAGCTTCCATGGGAAACATTTCCATAATAAATATTGCTGTTAATAAACAACACAATATTTTATTTATTTAAAAAGAATATTCTCGTAATTGTTCAACAAAACCACAGGTCCAGAGTGAATCTTTTTATCATCACTCGGATCCTTCTTTGTAAATGAGGAAATTAATGAAATTTCCTCCAATTAAACTAACGCAAGAATATTCTTCTAAAATAAGAAATGATTACTTTATAAATGACAATAAGATATCACATGGATTACAATATCCTGCCTTCTAAGCGAAAGCTGCTTCCCACATTAAAAATTTGTTATTTATTTAAAAACAAAATTATCAAATCAATATATATTTATATACGTTCACTAGGGAAACTTCCATGGGAAACATTTCCATAATAAATATTGCAGTTAGTAAACAACACAATATTTTATTTATTTAAAAGAATATTCTCGTAATTGTTCAACAAAACCACAGGTCCAGAGTGAATCTTTTTATCATCACTCGGATCCTTCTTTATAAATGAGGAAATTAATGAAATTTCCTCCAATTAAACTAACCCAAGAATATTCTTCTAAAATAAGAAATGATTACTTTATAAATGACAATAAGATGTCCCATGGATTACAATATCCTGCCTTCTAAGCAAAAGCTGCTTCCCACATTAAAAATTGTTATTTATGTCAAAAACAAAATTATTATCAAATCAATATTTATTTATATTTATCTATGTTCACTCGGGAAGCTTCCATGGGAAACATTTCGATAATAAATATTGCTGTTAATAAACAACACAATATTTTATTTATTTAAAAGAATATTCTCGTAATTATTCAACAAAACCACAGATCCAGAGTGAATCTTTTTATCATCACTCGGATCCTTCTTTGTAAATGAGGAAATTAATGAAATTTCCTCCAATTAAACTAACCCAAGAATATTCTTCTAAAATAAGAAATGATTACTTTATAAATGACAATAAGATGTCCCATGGATTACAATATCCTGCCTTCTAAGCGAAAGCTGCTTCCCACATTAAAAATTGTTATTTATGTCAAAAACAAAATTATTATCAAATCAATATATATTTATATTTATCTACGTTCACTCGGGAAGCTTCCATGGGAAACATTTCGATAATAAATATTGCTGTTAATAAACAACACAATATTTTATTTATTTAAAAGAATATTCTCGTAATTATTCAACAAAACCACAGATCCAGAGTGAATCTTTTTATCATCACTCGGATCCTTCTTTGTAAATGAGGAAATTAATGAAATTTCCTCCAATTAAACTAACCCAAGAATATTCTTCTAAAATAAGAAATGATTACTTTATAAATGACAATAAGATGTCCCATGGATTACAATATCCTGCCTTCTAAGCGAAAGCTGCTTCCCACATTAAAAATTGTTATTTATTTCAAAAACAAAATTATCAAATCAATATATATTTATATTTATCTATGTTCTCTCGCTGTTATTTCTATTAAATGTTATTTACATTTTATTAATTTTATAGGAACATCTTTTTAAATCCCAAGAAAAATATAAGTACTGGCACTTGTTATGATTCTGCCTTTACTCATAAAAAATACTTTTCTATTTATTTGTAATAATATATTTTTTCTTCTTTTCTATCATACCATTTAAAATGAAATTTGATAGCTGAAAGAAATGGCGTAGGAGACAAATGCTCTTAGCTTATACAGATTTCATCACAAAAAATTAAATTCTTAATTTTAAAATTATTGATTATATATAAACGCTGCATATGATATAATCGTAAAACAGTAAATATTTTATTTAAACACGAGAAGTATATTATGCTATGATCATAAGGTAAATTAATTCTTTCTGCATTCAGTTTTATACAGCTGAATATATTCCTTCTATTTATTTAAATCCTAGATTTCAACAATTGAGTACAAAGTATTTATAATATAAAATTTGCAACACCCATTTGAGCACTACTCACTGCTCTTAAAGAGAATTCTAGAAGTTGTTAAGAGTATTTTGAAGTTTTATTAAAATAAACAGCCCCAAGCGCAAAACCTTAACTACCCTAGATCTTAAAAAAAAATTAAATATGAAATATTTCCTTATTTTTACGCTACTCTTAGTTTAAAGTTATAGTGCAAATCAATCAGTATTTATTGAATTATTACAAATTTCTTATACACAGCAATATTTTGTTATAGACAAGATTATAAACACTTGCAGTACATTAAATATTTCCTGGCATTAAAAGAGGAGTATTTCATTGTAATTTTTTCTAACTTAATCATTTATTTAGGGTGGTTTTATTTCGATGTAAGATCATAATGTGGATTGGTAAGTTTTGATTTAACAGGTTTTTCAGGAGAGAAAAACATATCCAAAATAAAATGGGTGAAAAAAAAAAAACTCATACGAGTATATAGCTTGAAAGATAATTTTTGATGAATTTGTTTAAAACGCAAATACTATTTATTAGATACTATACGCAAATACTATTTATAGATTAGATATGTGCTAGATTATTATTATTTTGGGCAGGAGGGGGAAACGTATTCCTAAAATCGATTATCGAAAAGAAGATCAACTTACATTATGTTGCTGAAACGGAAAATCTACATAAATAAAAACAAATATTCACTTTTTTGTCATATCAACCATAATAAGTGAAACAAATGTAAAAAATTCCTTGCTTCTTACTGACAAAAATGCCAAGTTGGGATTTTAAGAGCATTGGAGGGAAATTCAAGGAATCAGTCAGTGAAATTCGAAAAGAAATGAATGAAATGTTGCAAAGACAACCTAAATTTTGATTCTCTTGTATGTAATTATTTGTAAATATGAGTGTAATGTTGTGTCTTTGTTCAAATGTAATATCTAGCTTAGAAATGTTTCGTATTTTGATACCCCACACCAGTGAAGAAGTTGAAAATTACTAGTAGGGGAACTATCTTAATCATGTGTGCATAAGGTGTTTTTTTTTATCACCTGCGATGTGCACTACTAATCCATAAAGTTGCTACTCTACAGAAACTTATAAAAATAGTAAGATGCTGCGATGTGTATGTGACAATTCCAACGCATTCATATACAACACACGAAAGTAACGACACCAACAATGTGTTTAAACTGAGGTGTATACAAAGCTAGAATATTAATTCCATTTAAACATTATTGCCGATGAAAATTTGTATGACATACTGTCTGATATTGAAAAATGCAACACCAAGAAGTAGTACTCAGAAAATCATGCTAACTTCTGGGTAGAGGCACCTTAGCGAATTATGCAAATGATGTGATTTGCGCATTTATCCAGCCCATATAGGATAAAATATAAAGTGAGGAACTGGCAGAGAGGGCAATATTTGTGTTTATAGCTGTTTCCCTGGCCACTGTTCACGCCAGATCTCGCACCAATCAAATTTGTTTGGGGTATGATTGGACGCCATTTGCAGACCTTGTCAATGTGCCCCCTTCAGAAGACACACTTTGGTAAATGGTTGACAGGTAATGGAGAGCCATTTTCTGGAACACCATCCTTACCTTCATTGATGTCTGTGATTAGACGTGTTGCTTCGTGTATCCCTGTTCACGGAAGTCCAAATCAGACTCGACCGTGTTCTTTCTCTGTATTACGCATAACATTTCGAAATACAAATCATTCATTGTTCGTTGTTGTCTCTGACGAATTTTGTCACTTTCAGGAAACTCCTTGTTGCTGCATTTTCAATGTTGGACAGAGTATTTTATGTAAAGAGGCTACCAGCAATTTTTTGAAAATATGATTAATGATGCTTTCATAAGTCGAAATTGATATTTATTACAGAAGTGAATTATAAGCTATAGTGATTTATCATACATTGTTACAGAAGAAATCGATCAAAATCTCATTATTTGCCTAAATATGGAATAAATAGATGGATTGTGCAGAGGAATGCGAAGTAGATCTAAGGAAAGTGATGTCAATGACAGCCGAGAACATCAGAGTATTTCCCGTCTGGCCTTAAACGATCATAAACCAACATTAAAATATGCGACAAGAAATGTAATCACTTGCAAAACAACTATTTCTCGAATAAGTGTTAACAAAAACTGTTTTACAGTATAGGTAGCCCCACGGACTATCACCTAGTGAACCTGACGCCACATCACAGAAAAACAAACTTTAATGGTGAGATCAACAATGAACCAGAAAAAAAGAAATTGCGTGGCATCTTGTTTCCATTTAAATACCATTCTGTCTACAGCATCACAAGAATTATGCCAATATTTGGCAGCATTGTTGAGAATACGCATTGCCAACGTATTCAACATTCACTTACTTAAACATCAACACCTAAGGTGATGTCACCTTTTCACACTGCTGTTCTCATTTTCTTTATGATAAAACCCATTGTCCTTCACCATTTCATTCGAATTTATCCAAGCACTGAGTTTCGCTAAGGTAACTTACGACAGCAATGTCATTGGAAGTGTACAGACTTCATACATAGAAAATGTTAAACTGCTGACTGTTAAATTTTTGCAAATAATTACATTTAAATTAATTTTTTTTCTGTTTTCATTAGACAGGTAAGAAAGTTATCTTGGATTTTATAGCGCCACCTACCTGTGAAAACAGCAGTTTCTTTTCACACACAACCCTAGATTCACACCAATAAAAAATAAAGCAGAGTCGACTTAGTAAACTATGATGTTTAAAGTATTTTAAGTTAAGATTTGATTGAAATAAAGCTGAAGACTAAGATATGTTTGAAATTAACTGAAGAGAAGCATAAAGTAGAGCAGAATTCCTATTCCAAGAGAGAAATATGCAGTTATGCAGTATAGAATTTTAAAAAATCCTAAAAAACTTAACTATAAAGTTTCGCATAAAAATTTCACAACTGTTCATATGAAGAAAAATGATATCAAATCAAAATATCTATAGTAAATGGAAAACAATGTTTTAGAATTTTAATATAAAATGTGTTTTCAATAATTATATCATTTCCTGCATGGCTACATTAACTAACATACATATATATATAATGCATTTAGTTTTAATAAATCAATTAAATTTGACGTACCTAATTCCATCAGGAAACCAAATGAAGTACACAGCAAAAAATGTTCTGTAAGGGAAAAAATTAAGTTTTATTTAATCCATTACTTTTTTAAAATTATTTAATATATTAATAAGATTAATTTCTACAGGCATTAGTATTAAAGTAACAAAATTAAGTTCCCTAAAATTTGGGCATTAATGACAAGATTTTGAAAAAGCAGATACAAGCCGAAATATTTATCAAAATTATAACTATTTCCTGAAATTTGTTTTCTAAAATTCGTGTAAATTAGATTTCGAAAACCTTACAATATTTATATCAATTACACATTTTGAAGTTTTCAGTACTAATTGTATTTGAAAGCAGTAATTGCATAAATTTCTTTATCTCGGTTGTATTCTAATACTAGATATTTAAAGATTTTTACTGCTTTCTTGCAAAATTAATCTATTAATATTTAAGTATACTTAAGATAAATACAAACATTAATTAATAAGAATCGTTAGTCGGAATCTTGTTAAGAATTATCGAGATTTGTAGATAACTTGTTTGAGTTTCTTTGAGCAACTCTGATATTTTATTTTACAAGAAATTGAAAAGTAGAATACAGTAAAAGTTATTCACTAGGTATTATTAAATTTAAAAGCGATTATTTCAAAGTATTTTTATCAATTTTTTATGCAACTTCATTTTTAAAAAATTTCTACTAAACTGTGTTGCCCAACATATAACCTAAGTTATAGCTAAGCTTTCAAATTTTACGTAAATAGTATCAAATTTTATTACAATATTTAAAAAATTTAAGTTGTAAAAGAGTAATTTGAAAATTACTTTAAAAAATGAGTAAAAATAAGCATAATCGAATTTTAGTTTGAAAAAATGTAGAGACAAAAAAACTTTATTTCGATTAGAAAATTAACATATGAGCCTCAATATTACTAAATTAATATACTAAATAATATTTTTTAAATTATAAAATATTACTAAATAATATTTTTTAGATTATACAATCAAAGCAGTAAAATGGAGTCAATAGATTTAAGAATTTTCTCACACAGACTAAAAATAGTTTCTTTAAACTTATCTTAAAAATAAAGAATACATATCAAACCTTCTTTGTATATGTTCTTTGTATTGTACATTATGTTCTTGGTTTTACATTGACCAATAACTTGTTATTCAAAACTCTCAGCAGAATAAATTTCACGTTAGTCAACTTGATAAGATGCTTACATAAAAATCACATTAGAACACAAAAAAATCGATTATTGCAAGCAACAATTTTTGTTAATGACTACTAATCTTTATAGATTAAGGAAAAAATACGATTAACGTCATTAACAGTCATGCATGTCATCTTTAAACAATGTACTTAAATTCTAACTGAAGCACACAAAAGTAAAATTTATCACATTTGAGAAACTCATATTTAAGGAAAAGAATTTCGCTTTATATTTTTATTATAATATAACAACGCTATTCAATGAATGTCCTGCAAAATTTAACATTGTAAAAGCGTGTTAAATTTAAATAATTATTTAAATTCAATTACTAATTCATTTTATTGAGGTAATTATATATTAAACTAGATGAATTGAAATAATGTGTCACATAATGCATTAGTACTTGCAATATTATGAAAAATGCCTTAGCAATAAAAAAAACATTTCCTTCTTCCAACAGAATCTAAGTAGAAGTATTGAAAGTTATTAACAAAAAATATTGCAAAATAAATTTTTAGCAAGGAAGAAAAACATTTTATATAATACTGTGTACATATGATTTTAATAATATTTCTATTCAAAATTTTCTCATGTGAAACACTGATATAAAAGACATCCAACATAACTTTTTATTTAGGATATACAAGTGTCGCTTTGACTGAATTTTTAATAAAGATCCACAAAATGTATTTACACACCATGCAAATTTCCATTAATACAATCTATATTTTTAATTTTAAAAAAGGGAAAATCATTGATGACTGAAACTTTGTTTATAGAGTAAGAACTTTTAAAAATGTGTGAAACTTCTATTCAAAATTGGGTTGATTTTTTATTATCCGCGTGGTTTTCGTTAGAATACTTAAGAAATCATATTTTGTGAGGGGGTGCAGTTTGCTTATTTATCGACAATAGGAACTACAAATATGAATATAATAAAAAATGATAAAAATTTTAGAACATATTTAAACATGTGTTTTAAATATTTATAAAAATAGCTTTGCATAAAAAAAGAGATGTTTTAAAAATTACATTTTACTTATAGCGAATATATAATGAAAGTAATTTCTTTAAAATTTTTAAATACTTTAATTTTCAGGATACTTCTTCCAAGAGTCTCTGAACACAGTCAACAGAAGAGGTAAAATGAAAAGCTAGGCGCTCTGGTCTTCGGTTCAACAATTCATGGATTCAAATCCCATATTGAATATGGATCTTTGTAGTGATTTGGAATTCATTTAAATCCAAGTCTAATTAGCAATTTTAAGAAAAAAGTTAATATTAAGCAATGGACAAACTAAACCTCTCTAGAGCTTTTTGTCAGTGAAGTAACCCCACAATAACTCTGACACTGCCAAAAATGATCGCTAAGCGAAACAGCCAATTCCTAATCATTGGAGACAAACAGTTTAACATGTATTGATAAAAAATAGTGATAAATGTAGAAGAATTTAAAAGATCTTCCCACGTATTATGTTCATTTGACTTTTAACTGTAAATATTTCGGAAGAAGTTTAAAAGAAGTCATGATATTTGTATACCTTGCATAAAAATTTCAAATAAAGTCAAAAGTAGACTGAAGAGTTTCAATTAAACTTTCATGGTCTTAACAGTTACTACCACTTTCTATAATCAGTAAATAATATTCATCAACATATCTAATGAATCCTTAATTAACTGTTCAAGAACATTTTAATCAGAAGAGCCAAATCTAAGAAATAATTGAAAAACCTGATTCAAAGCATTTTAAATTCATCGATTACAGGTAACAATTAAAAGTATTGTTTTACAAAGGTTATCAAATTTATCAATAGGATATTTTCATTATTATGTTGACGACAAACTTTATGTCAATTAAAGATATCACTCCCAAATTCTTTTTGAGTTCAAATTTTGTGATATCCAATTTAAAATTTATATTAAAAAAAATTTAATAAAAGTAAACCAAAATTTAAAAAAAAAAAAATTAACATTCCGAAACTTTTGGAATTTTGTTTTGGAATTGAAACTAGAGACGAGTAAGTTTACATAAGCAAATAGAATTTTTAAAATATAATTTTTATTCTTTTATTAAAAAGCTTTTACGCAAATGAAATTGGCGCCTAAATCTAAACAAAAATGATTTCAGCAATAGAGACAAATATTTTCCAAATTCTTGCAGTCGATTTCATTGACAGCAAGACATACCAAATTTTTGTAGTCAATAAAGTTGTTGATCCATCAGACTTAAGGTTCTTCCACAGAAGAAAAAAATAGACGAAAAGTCACATTAAATCTGTAACTGCTATACCATTGACCTGTGTTCAGGCAGAATTGAGGACTATTGCAGATTCATATTTCACACACTTCTTTCCTAAAGGATGAAAATTCATATATATGTCTTATTAGGCGTCTGCATTGACATGAATTTATTACATCATGTTCCCTGCCATGTATGAAGTTGGCCATAGAAGCTTGGAATGCTCCAGACGCCGTGTTTTCCGATTCCTCTTCGAAATGCCAAGTCATTTCTCAGGGGCAAAATTTGATAAAAGAAAAATTTATATACTCTTATTACAGGGTTGACTGATGCTAAATCTTGGGTCAGCCTACTTAACACATGAAATGTGTTTAATTTTCTTTCCTTCTCAGGATGGTAAGAGTGTAGTGTTAGGAATTATCACCAGACGTGATTATCCACAGGCCCATCAGTTCGAAATTGGCCAGGCTGACTCTCCTCTCTGCCTTCCCTGTGATATCATGCAAATGACTGGAGAATATTTTTCCGTTGCTCCCCCCTCTTCATGTTGGCTCTCAAGACGACCTTGTAGTCCAGTGGTGGGGAAACTTTTTTTTTTTTAAGACGGGCCATTTGTAATAACTAGACGATCATAGCGGGCCAAATAATAATGCTTAATCGTTAAAAAATTTATGTGTTCTATAAACATATACATATTATTACATACACTTATTTTAATAGTAAAAAAGCAAAAGGTAAAAAAATTATAACCACAAAATATAAAATGAATTTAGTGTAGTTCTTGATGTAAGGTATTATGACTTTATTTTTTGGTGTCATTACTGGTTGATGGTGCATGAGAAAAATGAAATTGAGACTGTTTTATCAAAATTTCATCATAGTCCAGTTCCATTTGTGAAGCAGAAATTCTTAAAACTGATGAAAAGTTCTTATATGTAATTCTGTTTCTTAAAGAAGTTTTCCTAAGCTTCATTGTTGAAAAAATTTGTTCGCATATATAAGAGGAGCCGAACATTGTCATTATCTTCATTGCATGAGTAATTAGATTTGGAAAATTATCTGGACTTAAATTTTTATAAAATTCTAATAATGGTACTGTATGAAAAGTTTGTTTCAGGAGAGTATTACAGTTCAGTTCTATTAACTCAAGTTGAAATTTTGCATCAACTTCTTCATAATTAACATTGAATGGGGTCGTAAAAATACTAAACTCTGGTTCCATTTTTCTAAAGTCTGAAATCTCCTTTCAAATTTTGAAGATAGTTTTCTCAAATTAATTTCGTATTTTTTAATCTTATTGTTTGATATAGTGAGTTTTAAAGATTGTATTCATGGAAAATGAGAAAAATCAGATTTAGAGATCTGATTGGCAAATAATAAGTGTAATTTGAAACTCTAAGTATTGCCAAATATCGTGAAGAAACTGATTTTTCCCTTGCAATTTCAGATTAAGTTATTCGTGTGTACGAGGAAGTCTGTGTAAAAAGCGAAATCAGAAAGCTATGTTTTGTTTTCTAAGACGTCAAATTGGTTATAAATGTCTTTATCAAGAAAAAAATTCACAATATCATCTTTTAAACCCCAAATTCTTTCAAATACTTTTCCAGCACTTAACCAACGAACTTTTGAATAATACAGGATATCGGAATGTTCAGCATGTACTGGCTCCAAAAACTGTTGAAACTGGCGAAGTAATAATCCTCTGGAAAGAATCATATTTACTAGTTTTACAACAAAATTAAGTATATGGTCAATATCTAAAGCCGATTTACAGAGAGCATCCTGATGTATAAGGCAATGCAAAAAAACATCATTTTCGGGATACTTAAAATTAAATTTCCCAACAAATCCTTGATTGATTCCAACCATATTAGGAGCACCATCTGTAGTTACATTACATAACTTATCAATAGGTAAACGAAGTTTATCGATGCAATTTTCAAATTCACAAAATATATCGGCACCAGTCGTTGTTCCTTTCATTGACTGCAAGTTCTTCTGTAATTTCAAAGTGGGCGTTGATTCCTCTTACAAATATGAGTAACTGCGCAGTATCGCTGACATTTGTACTTTCATCCATGGTAATTGAATAAAAAATAAATTTTTGAGTTTTTGTAGTCAGTGGTGAAATTAGATTTTTATCAATATTTTCAATTCTCTCGGTGATTGTTCTTCTTGAGAGAGACAGTGACTGAAAATCATTTTTCTTTTCAGGGCACATAATATTGCACACATCATGCACTGCTTTATAAATTCTCCATCTGAAAATGCCTTATTAGATTTAGCAATATTATAAGCCAACACAACACATAACTGGCTTTCGTAACACATCTTTGAGAATGATTAGCTCTCTGAAATAATTGCTGTTGACTTGATAAATTTTTTATTAAATCTTTCGATTTAATTTTTTCACCTCTTCATTTAACGATGAGTAGGAGTGGTTTTCATGTTTGCTCTTGAAATGGCGTTGAATGTTATGTTCTTTTAAAACTGCAACAGTTGTATTACAAAGTAAGCGCACGGGTTTTTCTCTTAATAAAGTAAAGAAATCTTTCCATGTCCATTCTTAAAAATCTCTACACTCTAAATCCGCTTTTCTTTTTTTAACATCCATTTTAGACGTTACCTATTACGGAGAATAACACACAGAAACGCAATTGACAAAAGCACTACTAACTAATGCTCTTGACCAGGTGTTTGTTACTGCAGTGGGAGTTTTGGGGATTACACACACAATTACTGGAGTCACAGTGGGTGCGTTGCAGATGACTGACTAAGTTGTTAACTAACTGATCTTCGGGCGACCTCACTTGTATTTATACCTACCTGCAAGAATTGTTTGGGAATTGGATTTTTCCGGTTCTTTCGTAAAAACAGAACAATGAATGGAAAATGCAAGATGTCTGGAAGTTTTGAGCGAAGAGGGAGTCAGCTGTTTAGGTTGGATGGATTTGTCCAGAATACTATTGTGTTTTGAATATCGCCACAGACAGTTTTTTGTGGTAAGAACAAAGTAAGAACGTTCAAATATTCTCACAGCGGCACTCTTAAGCGGGCGCAGAGCCAGACTTAGCCCACGGGCCATAGTTTCCCCATCACTGTTGTAGTCCTTCCTGCAAGTCCAAATTATACCGGACTGCAAGATGCCTTATGCCCAAAAAGACATTGTGATGATTGTAAAAAATTATTTCACCATGTTAATCAACTTCGAAT
Source organism: Latrodectus elegans (assembly GCA_030067965.1). Lineage (NCBI taxonomy): Eukaryota > Metazoa > Arthropoda > Arachnida > Araneae > Theridiidae > Latrodectus > Latrodectus elegans. Next base: position 30,923 of record CM057813.1, read on the forward strand.
TGAAAAATGAGTATGAGAATCATAACAAAAATTATCAAGTGGTTATTCTACACGAAAAGCATAACTATAAAATTTAAAAGAAAAAAAAGCCAATATTGTGGTATTTTTGCAAGTCAAACCTTAACCAATTTGCTTCGGAGATATTTGAAGTATCGGATTTACACCCACTGCTTTTAAAATTATTCATTCATATTTAAAACAGAAAATGTGCTATTTATATTTTGAAAAAGTTTGAAAGCTTCACATATCACAAATATTAAATTAATAGCTTTTATTGGTACTTTTGAATTATTCAGAGATCAAAAAGACTGAAGTTTTATTTTCTGGTGCATAAGTTTAAAATAATTGTTTTTGGTAGAATTTGTTCTCACACTAGCAATAAGTAAATCTTAAATCTTTGCAAATTTCATGCAATCTCGTTCAGAATAATTTTTAGCATGCAATCTTTTTTCCTGTTTCTTCAAAAGTTTGGCTCAAGAAACACAACTTTTAGCTATACTCGTATGACACAAAAAAAAAAAAAATATATGGATGAACAATTCAAGCCTTGGCGATTTATAAGCTCAGAAATTATGGCAAAATTAATATTTAGCTTATACTGTTTACTCTTGGTGACAAATTAATACATCTTGATTTTTAAGCGATTATTGGAGGTTATAAAAATTCTAATCTCCTTTAATAATGGATTCAGACTCTGAAAATAGAAAACTAAAGAATACACAAGAGTTCAATAATATTTATTCATAACAAACGGGAACAACAATGTATTTGTGCAAATTTGGGAACTATGTGTCCAGAAATATTTGTAATATCTTATATCATCTCAACTTCAATTAACCATTACACATTATTGTACAAGAAAAATTATCTGCATGTGGTATCTTTAAGAACTCTAAGTGAAATGGAAAACTGATGACAGCTTAAGAAGCACACGCACAAAAAATATGTCAATCCTTTTATAAACACCGATATTATATTTATTGAATTCGATTTTTACTATCCACTATCATTTCAAGCAAAATTAAAATTCTAGTGTGTTCAGTTCAACAACCCATGGGCTTGACTCCATCAGACAGTCATTCGAATATACAGTGATTCGAAGTTTTCTGAAAACTATGAAGACACCGGTTCAATCAGTGCCAGTGCAACAGAGCGAATACTTGTTATTGTTTTATCGACGGAATCTTTATTTAAATCCTAATACATAGTTCTGTATATCATCCACAAAATAACCCAATTGAAAAAAGCCTACAGAACTGTAAAACGAAGGCTTAGAGTATTATGTTTTTGAAAACTTCCTCAGATTCGGAGTAGCATAATCATTCAGCTTTATTTGCTTTATGAACTATAACTCGTGAGTCAACCGGATTTATCCCTGCAGAATTAGTTTATTTAAAAACTTTAAGAACACCAATTACTTTACTTTATGAACATTGGCTACAACCTGAAGAAGATCAAAATTCTGGTGAATGTTTTAAACATTATTAATCGACTGAAACGATGTCGAAATCTAGGAGTGGTAAAAATGAAAAAATGTCAAGAAAAGCGAATAATTCACTCTATGATAGGAACAGTATTAAATGAGTATTTAAAGAAGGAAGCCAAGTTCTTGTGTTGGCACCTTCTCCTGGAATTAAATTAGCTATTAACAATGACATACCCCAAGAACAATTGAATTTCAGATCTTCATACTAACTATATTGTTTCTTTGCTTAATACGAAAGAGAAATCATAAATTTATTATGTGTAAATTTATCATATTAAAGCCCTATTACAGTCGATCCAATGTTATAAATCTTGTTGAATTAAACAAAATGGAAGATCTTCCAGATTTAGAAATAGAATTTCTGTTTACTAGAAACAATCCCAATGTTTTTAATTGTTCTGCATTCATTCAAAAGAATAATTTAGGAGATATTAAGTAAAGAATAAGTTCAAAAAAAAAATTAAGGGAATTATGTAAATATCCTGACATGCTTTCTAATGAACTTCGATTAATAAATGTGGTAAAGCACGATATTGAACAGACTTCAAAAAGCCAGTGCATGCCAACCATATAGAACGTCACTTTGACCAAATGAGATTTAAAAAATGACATAAAATGTCATCTAATAAAATTATTAAATTAGAAATGTCAGATTACACTGCATCTTTGATATTAATTGAAGCAGCTTGTAGAGAACGAGACTTTGTATTGATTATCAAAAGCTAAATGAAAGTGTAAAAACAGAGCATTTCCAATGCCTAATTTTCAAGGAATGGATTGAAATTGTTTCAAGAGCTAAATTTATTACAATCATCGATTTAGTGAAAGACTATAGGTAGATTCCATTTAGTCAAAAAGCTCAACAATTAACAAAGTTTGTAATAAATTATCCTTCGCGATTACCCAATAAAGCACGATACAACCTTAAGTATAAGAAAAAAAAAATTTTTTCCAGTTATTTTTATTATTTATTTTTATTTCAGTTATAATATAAGAAGCATTTGTCTTTGCTCAAAATTTTTTGTAATCTGTTAAATTCTAAAATCCTTTCTTTTAAAATATTATAACAAAACTAAACAAAGGAAATATTTTTTCATTTATTTTATTATTATGTAGTCAAGGTTACTGATGTTTTAAGTTTATTAATCATTTGATTCAGTACTGTGAGACTCATACATAAGTCCTCTCGCAAAGTTTAGAATAGAGTAACCGCCATAAAAACAGCTGCCCTTCTCTTCCGATTGTTTACATTTGGAGTTCGCTCGAGTTCTCGGAGACACAACTTAAATGAGTTGTGTCTGCGGCGGAATTCAACATGTTACTGTCATGTTTGCTAATTTGAAACTTGTAAATAATAGATCTGTTAAAACTATATATTCTCATCAATAAATTCAAATAGTTGTGAATTGCCTCTTGACTGTGAGCTACAGATTTCTAATTCATCTTTCAAACAAAATAGACAGTTTGTATTTCGATAATATTTTATGTTAATTTAATCTTCACTAAATGAAGTAATCAAATGTATACCTTATCTGAAATGTCAATTGTTTTGGTTTATGACATTAAAACTAAATTTGTAATAAAAATGTAAAATTAAAAAGAATATGATTTAAGAAAGAAAGATTACAGAATAAAAAAAATCTTATGCCGCCGATTCAAAGTACTGATAGAAATTCGAACGAATATTTTGAAAAAGCAATTTAAAACTAATTCAGAAATTAACGTGTTTATAGGACAAGATTACTTTAGACTTTTGCACCATATTAAAAATCCAATTCCCGGATACAAAAGAAACACGAAAATTATGAAAAAATAAAGTTGACATTAAATCATAAAATGATTACTAAAACAGAAGTTGAAAACATTTTACGAGTTACTTCAATATTTGTAACAAAATATTAAATGAATTTGTAGAACATAAAAATAAAGAGTTAATTAATTTGCAGAATTTTCGTGTAAATGCTTAAGTTTTATTATAGGAATGAATAGTCATTTGTACAAAAAAGAAGAGTTACATAAATACAGCAACATTAGCTTCATAATGGGTTGATTTTTAGGCCAACCAACAAAATATTCAACATCGTACCAGTTCACAGTAAAATTCTAATTATGGTTTACTATAAATGTTTCCCATAACTTTGGATAAATTTCTTTTAACAGATTATATATATATATATATACACACACACAAATGGATATGGATATACACACACAAATGGATATATATATATATATATATACACACACACAAATAGATGCATTACTGAATTTCTAGATAACGAATTTAGATCTAGATAATATTCTAACATAATTCATTTAAAATTCACAAATGCAATGTAATAAAAATCCTCCTCTCAATATATATTAAATTAATAAAAACATTAAAAGTAAATACATATTTTAATTTATTTGGATGAGTGAATTATTTATAAACTGCTAATACCAGTACATTAAATTCAACTAAAAAATAATTGTGAGATTATAAGTAGTGGTATAAAGGAAAAAGAAATTATCACAAATGAATATCCATACCTGAATTGTGTCTCAGAAATACGTCATCCATAAACTAACTAAATCAAAAGCATTAAAATGAAATAAAAGTCACTGTTTGAAAGCTTGATGGTGCCTCATTAACATTCATTTTCCCTCCACCAATGGTTGATGAGAAGTCATCATGACGTAAGAAAGACTACCTCACTCCAGAGCACAGAGTTACACTTGAAAGGGGATATATTTTTTCCTGTCTGCGCTAATTTTAAAACCTAAATTAAAAGTTTTAAGTTTTACGATATAAATTCTTAGATTTCTTTCTATAATTATAATTTTTTTAAATTAAATAAAAATAATTGTATTGTTCATATTTATTCTTGTTTTGATTTTAAAATATTACTTCAAGCTTAAAATCAAAACAAGAATAAATATGAACAATACAAAAATTTAACTAATCAATGTTTTCTTATTTCTAATGTGTTGTAATGAGAAATAAGAAAAACATTGATTAGTTAAATTTAACTACAACAACTGATTAGTTAAATTTGATATGAAAACTAAAAATTTTACTATCAATATTAACAAGAAATTAAAGAGCTTAATTAATGCTCCTACGGATGATATACCCTTCATATACAAACGGACGGCAATAAATTTGAGATAATGAAAGTTCTGGTAGTAGCATTTATATTAGATTTCAAGATCAAGTAATTAAAATCCAGAGAATAAATTCAAACTTCTGCTCCGTATTTAGAAGGGAGGATAGATATTGCCATTTTAGAGAGTCTGATCTCCATGTTGCCACCGCAGTTTTTTAAGATATCTCGATTTTTTCGGATAGTAGAAGTACCATCAGTACTTAGCCAATTGGCAAAACGTAGAGGATAGATAGTACAAGTGCAGACATCTGCAAAAACTAAATTTTCCCTTTCTCATCGGATACACTTCCAGTGGATTCCGTCACACATCCACGTTGCAGGAAATGAAATTGGGGACAATCTAGATAGATCTGGTACTGGGAGGCAACAGCCTCTGTCGCTTCTCTTACATAAGTCAGAAAATAGCTTTATATAAATGGAGCTACTTTTTAAATATAAGGCAAGGAATAAGAGGTATTTGAAGGTCTCACCCAGTATACTCATGGTATCAGAATAAGTGCCCTGTTTGATCCTAGACTCGACATGGCAGTAGGCAAGATCAAACTGCCCTTACTCGATTCCTCAGTGGTCATCTGTCACCAATGAATTTTGTTGGTGGTAATAAACACTTCAGAATTTGCACAAAGTGTTCTTCAGCACAGCTCCTCTGGCCACATTTAGCGCAGCATATGTCAGTTCTGGACCTTGCCCTAGAAAACCCAACCAACCAACCAACTGGCCGCATTTAATCTTGTCTGGAGCTCACCAGGATCAAGATCTCCTATTGGCAATAGACTTCTTCAGATTAAATGGGCTCATGGACCTAATCTAGCTCTACTGATTAAAGGATTAAAAACCAACAACACCGAGGCTTAACTATTAAGTAGTAAATTCTAGCTGGTAAGAAGCAAACATTACGATTTCGACAACTTGATTTGGAACTTTTTTCTTGACTCCAGATTATGTTTACTTGACTCCAGAATATATTACTTATTTTTAAATAAGCATTAATATTGATAATTTATGGGTTTTTAAGAAGAAACAAACATTCTCTTAATAAAATAAATTGGAAAATTTATTAACAGTGAAGATATAGGGAAGTTCTTGTTTTGATTGTCTCTCAACGGTAATTTTTTTTGCCTAGGTGGGCTAATTAGTCCTACTGTTTAAAGTAGATTCTGAACTACTTCGAATCTCGACCTCGGAATAGATTTTTGAGCTCGCGAACTCTTAAAGTGCAGGCAAGAGCGCTAACTATTCAGCTGCGAGAACGGCAAGTTTACTAATTTTTATTCAAAACGCTGTTTTGCACGGCAGAATTTGATCTTAGAAATAAAATATTACTAGAAGTAAATAAAAAGTTTTATAATGTAAGTTTGACATTCTTTACTCATGAAACTAAAACGTATACAATTTGCTGTTTCAAAGTTAATTTCAACACACTCCCCAAACTAAACTGAAGGAAAATGCTAACAACTTGACAGTTATTAAAGTAAAGAATATGTTAAAGATATTAGTGAATATATAACACGAATATTAGCAAATATTTAGAAAAATAAATATATTAATACATATTACATAACAAATTATTAAAATGTTTAGTAATTAAAAACTTTGAAATTAGAGAAATTTGTAATTGCATGTAAATCACAGAAATAATGGCAATATTCGTATTTCAGTTTAAAATATTTCAGGCAGACGATTTTTGGAATTCTGAAAATTTTCATTTTGAAAATTCCAAAATCAAATATTTTTAATCAAAAATTTATGAACTCAAGTTCAATATTATTTCTATTAATAATTTGGTTATATATTTTTGTAACGGATGTATGAAAGAATTAAATGACTTAGTTTCATTATACATATTTTACTTCAACAAAACAGGCGACAGCAGAATGAAACTGTTTATTGCCTGTAAATATAGTCCCTCGTAGGAAGGAAAATCAGACCTTGTTTAAATTTTCATAAACCCATCATACAGACCCACACACTATTCATTTTTCTAGTGTCAAGCAGAACCTAAGGAAGAAATGCATAGTATGTGGCAGGCTTAATATGCAAGGAACCTATGGTTGGTTTGTTTGTCGCTCAACGGCCATTTTTGGCTCACGAGGGCTAATTATGCAGGACCCACGGTTTAAAGTGGATTCTGAACCATTAGAAACATCCATACCCAAGGTGGGATTCGAACCCACGAACTATTGAACCGAAGGCAAGAGCGCTAACCATTCGGCTGCCAGCTCGGCGAAAAGGAACCTACAAAAGTGGATTTCGAACTATTGCAAATATCCAACCCCAAGGTAAGATTTGAACTTAAGAACTGTTGAACCGAAAGAAAATGCGCTAATCATTCGGCTACCAGCTCGGCTTACACGAGCACAGGAACATAGGATAATATTTTTAATTTTTTCCTGAAAAACAATATACATTGGGGATAGCAAAATGTTTTATTGTAATCATCAACTTATTATGTGACACCGAATGAATTGATTTTATGGAATTTTGATTATTTTCATATTGGAGTAAATCTTTTCAAGAGAATCAGTAAATAGGACACCACTTATCGTTTACTCCTAAAAAGTGCTTTTCACAATAGTAATTATGAGTACTGATTAGATTGGATCTATACTTACTTTTTGATTAGGTTAAAAAAAAAAATCTTGTAATGTTAACATCCGAGCAAGCGACTCACGAAAAAAAAATTCTTTCAGAAGCTATATTTTAAATTATCTGATAATGAATGCTAAAGGATAGCACTAAATTTAAATAATAAAGTTCTATTTTAGCACAATCACTGAGGTTTTAATTATAAAATGATTCATACTTTTAGTTTCCAATTCTTAGTTTAGTAAAATAATTCGGCTTGAAAATGATTAAAACTAACAAATTTATTGTTTAAGCATCAATCTATTTGAAATACATGCAATATATTTTGACAAATATTCTAAAATATTAGTTTTAATAGTCAAATTTTAATTAAACCAAGGTTTTATCAATAATCAAAATTGATTTCCAATACACTGTATTTCAATAATACTGTAAAAATATTTTATATTGATGAAGTAACACGTTTCTTTCATGTATTTCAGGCGTATTTCATAGAGGAAAAATGTAACAATTTCTGCAACAGGACTGAGCAATTACTATTGTTACCAACGATAGAGAAACATAAAATTTCTTGTGCTAAACTTTATAGCAGTTGTGCAATATTTAATTTCATTATAAGAAATCGAAAGATTCTTATTAATTTATTCCTAATTTATTAAACTTATATAATTTTTGAAATTTTAAAATTACTCACTTAGAAATTATTCACTTTGAAATTTTAGAATTATACATATTTTGCTATACGAGAAATATGACTTACATCCACACTGTAAATAAAAATAAATGCATTCATATAAATTAAAAGTAATTTTCTATGTTATTTCATTATAAAAATGAAAATAATTACTGTTAGAGTTATCAAAAAACATTTTAATAACCCAAAGAGAAAACCTAATTTAAATTCTCTACTAAACGCCAAATTTATTTAAAAAAATTTAATTGGGTATGTTTCAAATAACTTTTCACCAATGCTTGAATAAATTTTTGTCTTTTTTTAAAAAGAAAACAATTGTTGGATGTGTGCCAATTTCAAAAACATTTTCAACTTATCTGGGTCGTTTCGTAACTTAGAAAAACATTTCACAAATTAACGTTTCAAATTATCTCGTATTTAATTTCACTTTTATCCTTGCTTCAATTCATTAATAAAATCACCAACGAAATGCACATTAATATATATCACTAAAATCAGCAAAAAATGACAAAAAAAAATATACTAGAATTTGATTTGTCAGTTGAAAAAAAATTTCAAGTGTAAGTAAAATTCAAAAATCTTAATCAATGACTACTGCATTATTGGTGATACATCATTTTCTCTCAGAGCATTAACAATGGAAATGAAACTGCGCAGATGTTTACATATTTAAATAAAAAAATGTCCTTCAACTACTTGCCTAACATTAAACAAAGGAATGAACACAACTGGCGATTTACGTATTTTAGAAATGATTCTTTTTATTTCAAACAATTAAAATGGAAGTTGAGATATGGGATTCCATTCACTTTATTTCCTAACTAACACGATTATTTCATTTTTAATTAATTTCCATTTCAGGAATTTTCGTTTGAAGATATTTAATTCGATTCCAATTATATCTGCTTTATAAAATACAGCCATTACACAAACAAGTAGACTACTTATAAGTTTTCCATAGTTGTTTTTCACTGCAAATTTTTAAGTAAAATGACCGGACAAAAGCAGTTTTTAATAATTATGAATTTTTATGAATTAATTTATAATTATTTTAGATTTCGTAAATAACTGAATATTATTATATCTAAAATTACTAGCTTATCTTGTTAACTATTTGAATTTTGCAGAAGTTATATTAAATAATTTAATTGAAACTGGAGCTTTGATATTTTTTGAGGCCTTAATTATTTTAACTGCATCAGTTTAATTTGCTTTTAAATGATTTTTAAAAATATTATGTAAGATTTGTAATTCGAAAAATATCATTTATATAGATTTATTTGTATTAATATCAACAATACTGTGGTGATTCTAAATCGTACTTAAAACCTCTCCAATTACTTCTGTTTTCTACTTTCATAATGCGTTTCTTCTTTAAATTTTAACGAGTAACATTTAAACCAGTGTTTCTTAACCTTTTTGGCACAATGAACCACTTTAAAGAATTTTAAATATATCACGGATCCTCTATGAAAAAAAAAAAATAGCTTAAACATCATTTACTACACGGAATAATGGCTGCCATAGCTCATTTTACAAGCAATGAATAGGTTTCTATTCAAGAAGACCAAAACACTCTCCAAGATTTTTTGAATCGAAATCTATTTTTAACAAGGACTCTGTTTCCAAATCAATTAGCTCATCATATGCAAGATTCATGTCGTCGATACAGTCAATATCACAAAGAAAAGGATTACGAATCCACAACTCATCTAATCAACTCATCCATCCGAATTGAAATACTTTTCAAATGAAACTTTAAATACTTCCAGGTGTTCAGATTTCATTTTTCAAGTTATTCAATAACAAATTATCTTTCTCAGAACCATTTACAAAAAGCTACAAAAAATGGCTTTAAGTAGCAAAAAATATCAAATAATCAAATGAAATATTAAGAACAAACATTAAGACACAAAAAAACACTTGAAAAAATATTTTAATTACAACTTATAAAAAAAGTAAAACAAATATCTTGTTTTAAAAATTTGCAAGAACTTTGCGGAACTGATTTTAATGTTATTTTATTTCCAAGTGAAGTTCAAAGGCTACTTTGTGTTTGTAAAAATTTCAAATTTTATATGATTTGCGAATGTTTTTTTTCCTCGTATTGTGGAGGTCTCTATTATTGGGAAATGACAGACGGCTTAAAAAGATTGCCCGAGACAAAAAAAAATTTTAATATTGATGCAAACATTTTAAAAATTAGAAGCAGTCGGTGAACCACCAAAATATGACCCATGGACCCTCAAGGGATTCATAAACCACAGGTTAAGAAACCTGATTTAAACAGTTTTGAATTTTTTCTAATATTTACATAAAAAAAATTTTCAGTGCTTTTTGCATTTAAAGAATTCTAGAATTCGTAATTCTTTCTGTCCGTTTTCCTGAAAATTTCTATAGTTCTAAAAAATTACCTGCTAGTTTTGTTTTTAATTCTCAGGGATGATAAATTTAGCTTATTAACGGTTGATTAGAATAATTTGCATTTATTCTATAGGTTTGGTATAGGTTTCCAAAAATGAGGTGGAAAAGTTTTGGCTAATAGTTCAATAATTTCTGAACCAATCTCAGTTTTATTGATATTTGTGTAGTGTTTGCTACACAGCATTAAAAATCAAAAATAATGAATTTATTATGTAATGGAATTAACTCGTATAAATGTAATTGTTACCTCTCGTATTGATTTCGTATATTTATAGGAAAATTAGAAATCTATATTGGTTTTATTCTAGTGGTTAGGGATCGGCTTTCCATCCGTAAGGGAGGGGTTCGATTCCAAATGCCCAACAAAGACTCACCCAGTACATGCGATATACGTGCTCGTTAAATCTGGGGTATCAAAAGTCCTGTGGTCGGTCGTTAAGCAGTTATCATGGGTGCGATGGTCTGGAGAAAATTTCCTCCCCCTTCAGATCAATGTCAAAATTGAGAAGTGGATCTTCTGGTAATGCCATCTATCAGAGGATTTAAAAACAGGCAAAGACGTACTTTCACCTTCGGGATGCTCTGATTAAAACGAAAAGACGATCCTAGTGATTTAAACTCGCATTACCAAGGCTTAGCGAGCTTGGCTTGTCCAAGTGTTATAAGTAACAACATTATTATATTATTTTATGTAACAAACTATTATACATCACAACTTGGAACCACTCATGATTTTTAACATTGCATAACGGATAAACAGTTAAAAATCATTAAAAGATATAGGTACACCCGTAGTATCTTGCCTTACGGCAGAACGTTTTTAAAGATTGTAGATCATATTCATATACTGTCAAACTGAGAAAGAATCTATGTACTTAACACAATACAGGACATAAAAGGAAGCAAAGAGCACAGTTCATTACCAATTATTTTTTATAATTTGGAAATATATTTTGAGGTTAAATACAAAAATTATAAATTCGTTCAATTTTGTTTAAAATTGAAGATTTCGAAAGTGAAACTTAGTTTTTATTTAGTTTGAAAATTATAATATTATAAAAATTCTCTTGTTTTTCAGTGCTTCAGTACCACAAATGAGATGTCCACAAAATACCGAGCTTGCATAATTTTTAGTTTGAGATGTAAGAAAAATAAAATTGCTTAAGAATGTATAAAGTTGGATTGATTACAAATATAACCATTAAGTGATTTTTAGTTTTATATGTATTTCAAAATACATACAAATCTATAATCTAAATCTATATAAATCAATATGTAGATTTAATTTGTATGTAGAGTCAAAATCTAAAATTTTACAAACACTTCGTAAATATAGAGTAGAAATATTGAAATAGTTTTCAGTTAAATTACAAAATCTGTCCTTTAGGAATTTTCAGGTACTAATATTGTACAATAATAGTGCAATTGTTCAAATAAAAGAACCGATAACTACTTTTATAAAAAATTAATATTTCTTATGTTTATATAAAGTTATTGTCTGGTTATTTTAGTACTAACAGATTTTATGAAAAAATAATTTTTATAAAAATTATATTTTTCACTAATCGAGCAATGAGTACAAAGTCACTGTCCAAAACCGATAACCACTTTTACTTTTAAATGCTTTGTTACTTACATGACTCTGGAAGAGAAAATTAATACAAAAGATATTTAAAGTGCTGATTATTTAATGTATAACTATGTCATCACTAAATGATATTACGTACAGATTCAGTTTTTAGACAATTTTTTCGTTAATGATTATTCTCATATAGCTTTACATAAAATGTATATTTCAAAAAGTAGATGCCATAACTCAATTAAAATGAATTATTTAAAATTTTATTATGTACATATTATTGATCCAAGAACGAATAGACATGACAATACATTTTATTAATAATCATTTTTGTTTTCTTTTCTAATATTTATATTTTAAAAATCCAATGTCATGCAAGTTATCAGAGTGGTATGTGCATCCAATAAACTTAGAAATATAGCAGTTACTGAATAACAAACCGAATGTTTCTGATCAACACCAGAATCCTACACTCCAAGGAGTCAGGTTCTTACTAAATCATAATGCACCTAACTATAGTAAAGCCCAATTTACACAGATATTTATAGAGAATTTAATATGCCCATGAGCAGTTAAAAAAAGCTAATCTAAGAAAATCACGAAAATAAAATAGATCAAATCAACCCAAAGAAAATGATCACATTTTAAATCAATTTTGATAGTTAAATCTGGATTTCAAGAAATCTAAAGAATCTATTTTCAAAAGGCATTGTATTCTAACAAAGTTTTACAAAACATATCTCTTAATTTTGGTCCCAAATACAATCAATTCTTATGTTTAAGAAGATATTGTGTCTGTATGGAGTTAAAAATATTGAATTTTTTCAACAAAATACTATTATATACAAACTAATAAATGTCAAATTAAATGAGCTGCTAATGTTTTGATATACAGAGTGTATCATAAACTCAAATATTCTGATAAAGTTAACAGGAAGAGAATCAAAACATTGAAATTTAAACAAATATCTTCTTTAAATGATTATTTTGCGTCATGGTAATATGAATTAAGAGCCATAGTTCAGAAAAAAATATTCCAATCATAACTTCTTTCCCTTTAATTCACTTATATCTCAAAATTTACACATCAATTAAACTAGAAAATAGTTTAGAATATATACTCTAAGTTAGGGATTTCATTTCTACTTAAAAACCTTACCTTCAAATACAGAATTTTAAATTATTAATTAATAATTTTTACTGCTTTTAATAAGAATTAAAGCATTTAGATTAACAATTACTTAGCATTTGTTTTAATATGTTCCAAAAACATTTAGAAACAAAATTAATAATGCAAAATATTCTTTCTCTTGAATATAAAGAACGAATCAAGAATTAACTTACTTCGAAATGGAAATAAAATTCGTTTTCTTTCATTTATGTGATATAGCAACTTAGCATTCATAACTCTAACAAATTCGACTTTAATTCCCTTTAGCAGCAGAACAGACGCCTTAAGAGAAAGTGCCCAAAGCGTGTACAAACTCCACGAACAGAAATAACTAATTAATAAAATATACAAAGAAATCGTCTCCGAATCCAGCAAAAAATTTTGACATCACGTGACGACAACAGCCAAATGAGGTGCAAAGAGATTGGCGCTTCAAAGAAAGCGAAAAATTGATATTTATTTGCAGGTGACAGTAGAGAAACAGGAATAAAATTCTTTTCCGATTTTCGTTTTATATTTTTCGCACTTTGTAACGAAATTTTTGATTTAAAGACTATTCCTAGAAATATATATAAATACTGTGTGTTTGGAGATAGCATAAGATGACTTTATATAAACTACTGATGGCCAATTAGCTTTATATAAACTATTTAAATATCACGATGGCATATCTTCTGTAACATTTAATAGATTTTTACGTAGATGTTATACAGTGGGTGATCTGTTAACGAACAGTTCGGACGGCAAAAGAAATCGGACAACGAGCAGTTTCACGCAAGATTTTTGTGTTCAGAACAATGAACAGATATTCGTATAACGAACTAAAACAAATTCCTAACAAACACTTTTTAGCTCTTGGAAAGGCATAATGTGCAGGGTTGCCAAATCCAACGGCCCCAAAAATCGTTCATCTCTTTTTGAATTATGCTGCTTGAAATTTTTTTCCATTAGAATATCTATAGCCAAAAGCACACCATCAGTACCTAATAACAGTTATTTTAAAGTACCCTCCCCTTTATTATTCGTGGAGAACAGAGCAATGGTCTTGGAATGACACCCAAACCAAAGCTGATGTCAGTAGGTTAGGAATATTTATAAGAAAAATGTTATTAATCATCTCCTAGAAAAAATCTTAAAACAGAGAGAAAAGCAATTGACATTGGACATTTTCTTTAATGCTTTATAACCCCAAAAAAAAAAAAATGAAAAAGACCAATGATTAGTATGCAAGACTATGTATGTAACATTATATTTCAATAAACTTACAAGAAATATATTGCTTACATAATTTTCTTAATTTTATTTTCAGGTTCTCCAGAACGAATGAATTGATTTCACAAAAAATCTATGGTAAATCGATAATCAGTTAACAGGAAGAATTCGAATAACAGGAACATAGTTTTGTAACTAATTATGTTCGTTAACCGACCCCCACTGCATTATTAGGTGCTGAAAGTAATGATTCAACATTACTTTGCAACATGCAGCTGATATCTCTATTAAGGCGGTAGAAATGGGACTGCATTAATGGTGTTTTAAAATTTTTGAATTTTTGAAGAATCTTTTTGAAAACTAAAGAATACGACTTTGAAAATTCCGAAAGGAAATGTCAGAGACTTTGTGTGTATGAGCTAGAATCCTAAAGGCGCTGCATTTTTGTTTTACTGTGATTCTCTCTGAAGAAACTGATTCCATAAAAAAAAAAAAAAAAAAAAAAAAAACTTGGTTTATTACTACATAGCTGCCAACTCTACTAATTTTGTATCCAGGAAATTCCAGATTTTTCGGCCTTTCTCCCAATTTCCTTATAATCTATTGAAACTTTTCTGATTTTTGCAATTTCAGTGAATAACATAAAAAAAAAAACAACCGAAACAACGTTTTGCCGGTAAAAGGAGTCTATCGAGTTGTTTTAATAGATTAAATAGTCAATAGATGGCTGTCAATAATATAATTACTATAATGTTATGATATATACTATCATGAAATTGTGTTTCTCTGAGTTTCGAACCTCATCTCTCCGCCGTGGTATAATGACACATTAACCCAGTGGTTTCCAACCCGTGGGCCTGCACCCCCACAGGGGTGCGAGAACAGTTCAGGGGAGAGGCATGCAGCTGTTTCCAAAATATAATTTTCCGAATACAGACAAAAAGAAGTGGAATAGGTGTCAAAAAAATGAATCAGCAGTATATACATAATCCACAATCCTCGCCGCCGAATTTTTCGTATACAAATGCTAAAACTTATCCCATCCATATTCTTCTTGGAACCCAGAAATATCTCGCTTTCGCGTTTGGAACTGAGCACCGGTGGGACGTAGAATCAAAAGATAATTTTTCGCAATATGCTTAATTGTGAATTCTACATGACAAAATAAGCAATTAATTTGTTGATAAATTTAAAATGTTTTTATTTATTTCCTAAATTGTTTTATGTATTTAGGGAAGGTTTTCTCAGCTTTTTCTAGTTTAAAATTTGAAAAACAAGGTAATTTTCTTAAATGATATCGAAAAATAATTACAACATATGCTGAGCTAACTTATTTTATTTATAAATATCAAATATAAAAATTTGGAGCCGAAAGAATAATAATACATAAAATTTTGTCATCCAGAATATACATATCTGTAATAATCTGTTGTAGTTTAACACCTCCTGATTCTTCTGCATATTCTGTACCTGTCATGAAATAAACTTCAATGGAATAAAATTTTTGCATTTCTTTGTGTGCCGCTCCTCTTTTTGTTATAGTACAATTTTATTCTTTTGAACCTGTGTGGATGGAAATAATGACTGTATTTATAGATAATATTTCAAACCTGATCCCCCGTTTCTTTTTGTATTTGAGAAGTCCTGCAACTTGGTTTTATGCTATTGTAGGTTATAAAAAAAAGAAAAATTACAAAAAAATGATTGAAATTAAACTTTTCGGCTTCCAAGATTGCACCCATTTTTCTTTTTGAGGAGCAGAAAAATCAGCAAGGCCATTGCCCTTCCGCTCTTCATCTTGTGTAGAAAAGTTGATGTCAAGTGGAAGATGCACATCTCGGCCAAAGTAGGGGAGAGTGGGTGCTGCGGGTGCTTTTGCAGCGTGCGCAGTCTTTATTT
>CM057813.1:47222-128867 GCA_030067965.1 Latrodectus elegans
ACTTCCATGGAAATAACATTTCCATAATAAATATTGCAGTTAATAAACAACACAATATTTTATTTATTTAAAAGAATATTCTCGTAATTGTTCAACAAAACCACAGGTCCAGAGTGAATCTTTTATCATCACTCGGATCCTTCTTTATAAATGAGGAAATTAATGAAATTTCCTCCAATTAAACTAACCCAAGAATATTCTTCTAAAATAAAAAATGATTACTTTATAAATGACAATAAGATGTCCCATGGATTACAATATCCTGCCTTCTAAGCGGAAGCTGCTTCCCACATTAAAATTTGTTATTTATTTCAAAAACAAAATTATTATCAAATCAATATATATTTATATTTATCTACATTCACACTAGGGAAACTTCCATGGGAAACATTTCCATAATAAATATTGCAGTTAATAAACACAATATTTTATTTATTTAAAAGAATATTCTCGTAATTGTTCAACAAAAACCACAGGTCCAGAGTGAATCTTTTTATCATCACTCGGATCCTTCTTTATAAATGAGGAAATTAATGAAATTTCCTCCAATTAAACTAACCCAAGAATATTCTTCTAAAATAAGAAATGATTACTTTATAAATGACAATAAGATGTCCTATGGATTACAATATTATCTTGCCTTCTAAGCGAAAGTTGCTTCCCATATTAAAATTTGTTATTTATTTCAAAAACAAAAATTATTATCAAATCAATATATATTTATATTTATATACGTTCACTAGGAAACTTCCATGGAAATATTTCCATAATAAATATTGCAGTTAATAAACAACACAATATTTTATTTATTTAAAAGAATATTCTCGTGTAATTGTTCAACAAAACCACAGGTCCAGAGTGAATCTTTATCATCACTGATCCTTCTTTGTAAATGAGGAAATTAATGAAATTTCCTCCAATTAAACTAACCCAAGAAGTATTCTTCTAAAATAAGAAATGATTACTTTATAAATGACAATAAGATGTCCCATGGATTACAATATCTTGCCTTCTAAGCGAAAAGCTGCTTCCCACATTAAAATTTGTTATTTATTTCAAAAACAAAATTATTATCAAATCAATATATATTTATATTTATATACGTTCACTAGGAAACTTCCATGGAAATATTTCCATAATAAATATTGCAGTTAATAAACACAATATTTTATTTATTTAAAAGAATATTCTCGTGAATTGTTCAACAAAACCACAGGTCCAGAGTGAATCTTTTTATCATCACTCGGATCCTTCTTTGTAAATGAGGAAATTAATGAAATTTCCTCCAATTAAACTAACCCCAAGAATATTCTTCTAAAATAAGAAATGATTACTTTATAAATGACAATAAGATGTCCCATGGATTACAATATCCTGCCTTCTAAGCGAAAGCTGCTTCCCACATTAAAATTTGTTATTTATTTCAAAAACAAAAATTATTATCAAATCAATATATATTTATATTTATATACGTTCACTAGAAACTTCCATGGAAACATTTCCATAATAAATATTGCAGTTAATAAACAACACAATATTTTATTTATTTAAAAGAATATTCTCGTAATTGTTCAACAAAACCACAGGTCCAGAGTGAATCTTTTTATCATCACTCGGATCCTTCTTTGTAAATGAGGAAGTTAATGAAATTTCCTCCAATTAAACTAACCCAAGAATATTCTTCTAAAATAAGAAATGATTACTTTATAAATGACAATAAGATGTCCCATGGATTACAATATCCTGCCTTCTAAGCGAAAGCTGCTTCCCACATTAAAATTTGTTATTTATTTCAAAAACAAAATTATTATCAAATCAATATATATTTATATTTATATACGTTCACTAGGGAAACTTCCATGGGAAACATTTCCATAATAAATATTGCAGTTAATAAACAACACAATATTTTATTTATTTAAAAGAATATTCTCGTAATTGTTCAACAAAACCACAGGTCCAGAGTGAATCTTTTTATCATCACTCGGATCCTTCTTTGTAAATGAGGAAATTAATGAAATTTCCTCCAATTAAACTAACCCAAGAATATTCTTCTAAAATAAGAAATGATTACTTTATAAATGACAATAAGATGTCCCATGGATTACAATATCCTGCCTTCTAAGCGAAAGCTGCTTCCTACATTAAAATTTGTTATTTATTTAAAAACAAAATTATTATCAAATCAATATATATTTATATTTATATACGTTCACTAGGGAAACTTCCATGGGAAACATTTCCATAATAAATATTGCAGTTAATAAACAACACAATATTTTATTTATTTAAAAGAATATTCTCGTAATTGTTCAACAAAACCACAGGTCCAGAGTGAATCTTTTTATCATCACTCGGATCCTTCTTTATAAATGAGGAAATTAATGAAATTTCCTCCAATTAAACTAACCCAAGAATATTCTTCTAAAATAAGAAATGATTACTTTATAAATGACAATAAGATGTCCCATGGATTACAATATCTTGCCTTCTAAGCGAAAGCTGCTTCCCATATTAAAATTTGTTATTTATTTCAAAAACAAAATTATTATCAAATCAATATATATTTATATTTATATACGTTCACTAGGGAAACTTCCATGGGAAACATTTCCATAATAAATATTGCAGTTAATAAACACAATATTTTATTTATTTAAAAGAATATTCTCGTAATTGTTCAACAAAACCACAGGTCCAGAGTGAATCTTTTTATCATCACTCGGATCCTTCTTTGTAAATGAGGAAATTAATGAAATTTCCTCCAATTAAACTAACCAAAGAATATTCTTCTAAAATAAGAAATGATTACTTTATAAATGACAAGATGTCCCATGGATTACAATATCTTGCCTTCTAAGCGAAAGCTGCTTCGCACATTAAAATTTGTTATTTATTTCAAAAACAAAATTATTATCAAATCAATATATATTTATATTTATATACGTTCACTAGGGAAACTTCCATGGGAAACATTTCCATAATATATATTGCAGTTAATAAACACAATATTTTATTTATTTAAAAGAATATTCTCGTAATTGTTCAACAAAACCACAGGTCCAGAGTGAATCTTTTTATCATCACTAGGATCCTTCTTTGTATATGAGGAAATTAATGAAATTTCCTCCAATTAAACTAACCCAAGAATATTCTTCTAAAATAAGAAATGATTACTTTATAAATGACAATAAGATGTCCCATGGATTACAATATCTTGCCTTCTAAGCGAAAGCTGCTTCCCACATTAAAATTTGTTATTTATTTCAAAAACAAAATTATTATCAAATCAATATATATTTATATTTATATACGTTCACTAGGGAAACTTCCATGGGAAACATTTCCATAATAAATATTGCAGTTAATAAACACAATATTTTATTTATTTAAAAGAATATTCTCGTAATTGTTCAACAAAACCACAGGTCCAGAGTGAATCTTTTTATCATCACTGGATCCTTCTTTGTAAATGAGGAAATTAATGAAATTTCCTCCAATCAAACTAACCCAAGAATATTCTTCTAAAATAAGAAATGATTACTTTATAAATGACAATAAGATGTCCCATGGATTACAATATCTTGCCTTCTAAGCGAAAGCTGCTTCCCACATTAAAATTTGTTATTTATTTCAAAAACAAATTATCAAATCAATATATATTTATATTTATCTACGTTCACTTGGGAAGCTTCCATGGGAAACATTTCGATAATAAATATTGCTGTTAATAAACAACACTATATTTTATTTATTTAAAAGAATATTCTCGTAATTGTTCAACAAAACCACAGGTCCAGAGTGAATCTTTTTATCATCACTCTGATCCTTCTTTGTAAATAAGGAAATTAATGAAATTTCCTCCAATCAAACTAACCCAAGAATATTCTTCTAAAATAAGAAATGATTACTTTATAAATGACAATAAGATGTCCCATGGATTACAATATCTTGCCTTCTAAGCGAAAGCTGCTTCCCACATTAAAATTTGTTATTTATTTCAAAAACAAAATTATTATCAAATCAATATATATTTATATTTATCTACGTTCACTCGGGAAGCTTCCATGGGAAACATTTCGATAATAAATATTGCTGTTAATAAACAACACTATATTTTATTTATTTAAAAGAATATTCTCGTAATTATTCAACAAAACCACAGATCCAGAGTGAATCTTTTTATCATCACTCTGATCCTTCTTTGTAAATGAGGAAATTAATGAAATTTCCTCCAATTAAACTAACCCAAGAATATTCTTCTAAAATAAGAAATGATTACTTTATAAATGACAATAAGATGTCCCATGGATTACAATATCCTGCCTTCTAAGCGAAAGCTGCTTCCCACATTAAAAATTGTTATTTATGTCAAAAACAAAATTATTATCAAATCAATATATATTTATATTTATCTACGTTCACTCGGGAAGCTTCCATGGGAAACATTTCGATAATAAATATTGCTGTTAATTAACAACACAATATTTTATTTATTTAAAAGAATATTCTCGTAATTGTTCAACAAAACCACAGGTCCAGAGTGAATCTTTTTATCATCACTCGGATCCTTCTTTGTAAATGAGGAAATTAATGAAATTTCCTCCAATTAAACTAACCCAAGAATATTCTTCTAAAATAAGAAATGATTACTTTATAAATGACAATAAGATGTCCCATGGATTACAATATCCTGCCTTCTAAGCGAAAGCTGCTTCCCACATTAAAAATTGTTATTTGAAAAACAAAATTATTATCAAATCAATATAAATTTATCTACGTTCACTCGGGAAACTTCCATGGGAAACATTTCGATAATAAATATTGCTGTTAATAAACAACACAATATTTTATTTATTTAAAAGAATATTCTCGTAATTATTCAACAAAACCACAGATCCAGAATGAATCTTTTTATCATCACTCGGATCCTTCTTTGTAAATGAGGAAATTAATGAAATTTCCTCCAATTAAACTAACCCAAGAATATTCTTCTAAAATAAGAAATGATTACTTTATAAATGACAATAAGATGTCCCATGGATTACAATATCTTGCCTTCTAAGCGAAAGCTGCTTCCCACATTAAAATTTGTTATTTATTTCAAAAACAAAATTATTATCAAATCAATATACATTTATATTTATCTACGTTCACTCGGGAAGCTTCCATGGGAAACATTTCGATAATAAATATTGCTGTTAATAAACAACACAATATTTTATTTATTTAAAAGAATATTCTCGTAATTATTCAACAAAACCACAGATCCAGAATGAATCTTTTTATCATCACTCGGATCCTTCTTTGTAAATGAGGAAATTAATGAAATTTCCTCCAATTAAACTAACGCAAAAATATTCTTCTAAAATAAGTAATGATTACTTTATAAATGACAATAAGATGTCCCATGGATTACAATATCCTGCCTTCTAAGCGAAAGCTGCTTCCCACATTAAAAATTGTTATTTGAAAAACAAAATTATTATCAAATCAATATAAATTTATCTACGTTCACTCGGGAAACTTCCATGGGAAACATTTCCGTAATAAATATTGCTGTTAATAAACAACACAATATTTTATTTATTTAAAAGAATATTCTCGTAATTGTTCAACAAAACCACAGGTCCAGAGTGAATCTTTTTATCATCACTCGGATCCTTCTTTGTAAATGAGGAAATTAATGAAATTTCCTCCAATTAAACTAACCCAAGAATATTCTTCTAAAATAAGAAATGATTACTTTATAAATGACAATAAGATGTCCCATGGATTACAATATCTTGCCTTCTAAGCGAAAGCTGCTTCCCACATTAAAATTTGTTATTTATTTCAAAAACAAAATTATTATCAAATCAATATATATTTATATTTATCTACGTTCACTCGGGAAGCTTCCATGGGAAACATTTCGATAATAAATATTGCTGTTAATAAACAACACAATATTTTATTTATTTAAAAGAATATTCTCGTAATTATTCAACAAAACCACAGATCCAGAATGAATCTTTTTATCATCACTGATCCTTCTGTAAATGAGGAAATTAATGAAATTTCCTCCAATTAAACTAAATTAACCAAGAATATTCTTCTAAAATAAGTAATGATTACTTTATAAATGACAATAAGATGTCCCATGGATTACAATATCCTGCCTTCTAAGCGAAAGCTGCTTCCCACATTAAAAATTGTTATTTATTTCAAAAACAAAATTATTATCAAATCAATATATATTTATATTTATCTACGTTCACACGGGAAGCTTCCATGGGAAACATTTCCATAATAAATATTGCTGTTAATAAACACAATATTTTATTTATTTAAAAGAATATTCTCGTAATTGTTCAACAAAACCACAGGTCCAGAGTGAATCTTTTTATCATCACTGGATCCTTCTTTGTAAAATGAGGAAATTAATGAAATTTCCTCCAATTAAACTAACCTCAAGAATATTCTTCTAAAATAAAAAATGATTACTTTATAAATGACAATAAGATGTCCCATGGATTACAATATCCTGCCTTCTAAGCGAAAGCTGCTTCCCACATTAAAAATTGTTATTTATTTCAAAAACAAAATTATTATCAAATCAATATATATTTATATTTATCTACGTTCACATGGGAAGCTTCCATGGGGAAACATTTCTGATAATAAATATTGCTGTTAATAAACAACACAATATTTTATTTATTTAAAAGAATATTCTCGTAATTATTCAACAAAAACCACAGATCCAGAATGAATCTTTTATCATCACTCGGATCCTTTCTTTGTAAATGAGGAAATTAATGAAATTTCCTCCAATTAAACTAACCCAAGAATATTCTTCTAAAATAAGAAATGTCCCATGGATTACAATATCTTGCCTTCTAAGCGAAAGCTGCTTCCCACATTAAAATTTGTTATTTATTTCAAAAACAAAATTATTATCAAATCAATATATATTTATATTTATCTACGTTCACTCGGGAAGCTTCCATGGGAAGCATTTCGATAATAAATATTGCTGTTAATAAACAACACAATATTTTATTTATTTAAAAGAATATTCTCGTAATTATTCAACAAAACCACAGATCCAGAATGAATCTTTATCATCACTGATCCTTCTTTGTAAAATGAGGAAATTAATGAAATTTCCTCCAATTAAACTAACCCAAGAATATTCTTCTAAAATAAGAAATGATTACTTTATAAATGACAATAAGATGTCCCATGGATTACAATATCCTGCCTTCTAAGCGAAAGATGCTTCCCACATTAAAAATTTGTTATTTATGTCAAAAACAAAATTATTATCAAATCAATATATATTTATATTTATCTACGTTCACTAGGAAGCTTCCATGGAAACATTTCGATAATAAATATTGCTGTTAATAAACAACACAATATTTTATTTATTTAAAAGAATATTCTCGTAATTATTCAACAAAACCACAGATCCAGAGTGAATCTTTTTATCATCACTCGGATCCTTCTTTGTAAATGAGGAAATTAATGAAATTTCCTCCAATTAAACTAACCCAAGAATATTCTTCTAAAATAAGAAATGATTACTTTATAAATGACAATAAGATGTCCCATGGATTACAATATCCTGCCTTCTAAGCGAAAGCTGCTTCCCACATTAAAAATTGTTATTTATTTCAAAAACAAAATTATTATGAAATCAATATATATTTATATTTATCTACGTTCACACGGGAAGCTTCCATGGGAAACATTTCCATAATAAATATTGCTGTTAATAAACAACACAATATTTTATTTATTTAAAAGAATATTCTCGTAATTGTTCAACAAAACCACAGGTCCAGAGTGAATCTTTTTATCATCACTCGGATCCTTCTTTGTAAATGAGGAAATTAATGAAATTTCCTCCAATTAAACTAACCCAAGAATATTCTTCTAAAATAAGAAATGATTACTTTATAAATGACAATAAGATGTCCCATGGATGACAATATCTTGCCTTCTAAGCGAAAGCTGCTTCCCACATTAAAAATTGTTATTTCAAAAACAAAATTATTATCAAATCAATATATATTTATATTTATCTACGTTCACTCGGGAAGCTTCCATGGGAAACATTTCCATAACAAATATTGCTGTTAATAAACAACACAACATTTTATTTATTTAAAAGAATATTCTCGTAACTGTTCAACAAAACCACAGGTCCAGAGTGAATCTTTTTATCATCACTCGGATCCTTCTTTGTAAATGAGGAAATTAATGAAATTTCCTCCAATTAAACTAACCCAAGAATATTCTTCTAAAATAAGAAATGATTACTTTATAAATGACAATAAGATGTCCCATGGATTACAATATCCTGCCTTCTAAGCGAAAGCTGCTTCCCACATTAAAAATTGTTATTTATTTCAAAAACAAAATTATCAAATCAATATATATTTATATTTATCTATGTTCTCTCGCTGTTATTTCTATTAAATGTTATTTACATTTTCTTAATTTTATAGGAACATCTTTTTAAATCCCAAGAAAAATATAAGTACTAGCCCTTGTTATGGTTCTGCCTTTACTCATAAAAAATACTTTTCTATTTATTTGTAATAATATATTTTTTCTTCTTTTCTATCATACCATTTAAAATGAAATTTGATAGCTGAAAGAAATGGCGTAGGAGACAAATGCTCTTAGCTTATACAGATTTCATCACAAAAAATTAAAATCTTAATTTTAAAATTATTGATTATATATAAACCCTGCATATGATATAATCATAAAACAGTAAATATTTTATTTAAACACGAGAAGTATATTATGCTATGATCATAAGGTAAATTAATTCTTTCTGCATTCAGTTTTATACAGCTGAATATATTCCTTCTATTTATTTAAATCCTAGATTTCAACAATTGAGTACATGGTATTTATAATATAAAATTTGCAACACCCATTTGAGCACTACTCACTGCTCTTAAAGAGAATTCTAGAAGTTGTTAAGAGTATTTTGAAGTTTTATTAAAATAAACAGCCCCAAGCGCAAAACCTTAACTACCCTAGATCTTAAAAAAAAATTAAATATGAAATATTTCCTTATTTTTACGCTACTCTTAGTTTAAAGTTATAGTGCAAATCAATCAGTATTTATTGAATTATTACAAATTTCTTATACACAGCAATATTTTGTTATAGACAAGATTACAAACACTTGCAGTACATTAAATATTTCCTGGCATTAAAAGAGGAGTATTTCATTGTAATTTTTTCTAACTTAATCATTTATTTAGGGTGGTTTTATTTCGATGTAAGATCATAATGTGGTTGGTAAGTTTTGATTTAATAGGTTTTTCAGGAGAGAAAAACATATCCAAAATAAAATGGGTGAAAAAAAAAACTCATACGAGTATATAGCTTGAAAGATAATTTTTGATGAATTTGTTTAAAACGCAAATACTATTTATTAGATACTATACGCAAATACTATTTATAGATTAGATATGTGCTAGATTATTATTATTTTGGGCAGGAGGAGGAAACGTATTCCTAAAATCGATTATCGAAAAGAAGATCAACTTACATTATGTTGCTGAAACAGAAAATCTACATAAATAAAAACAAATATTCACTTTTTTGTCATATCAACCATAAGTGAAACAAATGTAAAAAATTCCTTGCTTCTTACTGACAAAAATGCCAAGTTGGGATTTTAAGAGCATTGGAGGGAAATTCAAGGAATCAGTCAGTGAAATTCGAAAAGAAATGAATGAAATGTTGCAAAGACAACCTAAATTTTGATTCTCTCGTATGTAATTATTTGTAAATATGAGTGTAATGTTGTGTCTTTGTTCAAATGTAATATCTAGCTTAGAAATGTTTCGTATTTTGATACCCCACACCAGTGAAGAAGTTGAAAATTACTAGTAGGGGAACTATCTTAATCATGTGTGCATAAGGTGTTTTTTTTATCACCTGCGATGTGCACTACTAATCCATAAAGTTGCTACTCTACAGAAACTTATAAAAATAGTAAGATGCTGTGATGTGTATGTGACAATTCCAACGCATTCATATACAACACACAAAAGTAACGACACCAACAATGTGTTTAAACTGAGGTGTATACAAAGCCGGAATATTAATTCCATTTAAACATTATTGCCGATGAAAATTTGTATGACATACTGTCTGATATTGAAAAATGCAACACCAAGAAGTAGTACTCAGAAAATCATGCTAACTTCTGGGTAGAGGCACCTTAGCGAATTATGCAAATGATGTGATTTGCGCATTTATCCAGCCCATATAGGATAAAATATAAAGTGAGGAACTGGCAGAGAGGGCAATATTCGTGTTTATAGCTGTTTCCCTGGCCACTGTTCACGCCAGATCTCGCACCAATCAAATTTGTTTGGGGTATGATTGGACGCCATTTGCAGACCTTGTCAATGTGCCCCCTTCAGAAGACGCACTTTGGTAAATGGTTGACAGGTAATGGAGAGCCATTTTCTGGAACACCATCCTTACCTTCATTGATGTCTGTGATTAGACGTGTTGCTTCGTGTATCCCTGTTCACGGAAGTCCAAATCAGACTCGACCGTGTTCTTTCTCTGTATTACGCATAACATTTCGAAATACAAATCATTCATTGTTCGTTGTTGTCTCTCTGACGAATTTTGTCACTTTCAGGAAACTCCTTGTTGCTGCATTTTCAATGTTGGACAGAGTATTTTATGTAAAGAGGCTACCAGCAATTTTTTGAAAATATGATTAATGATGCTTTCATAAGTCGAAATTGATATTTATTACAGAAGTGAATTATAAGCTATAGTGATTTATCATACATTGTTACAGAAGAAATCGATCAAAATCTCATTATTTGCCTAAATATGGAATAAATAGATGGATTGTGCAGAGGAATGTGAAGTAGATCTTAGGAAAGTGATGTCAATGACAGCCGAGAACATCAGAGTATTTCCCATCTGGCCTTAAACGATCATAAACCAACATTAAAATATGCGACAAGAAATGTAATCACTTGCAAAACAACTATTTCTCGAATAAGTGTTAACAAAAACTGTTTTACAGTGTAGGTAGCCCCACGGACTATCACCTAGTGAACCTGACACCACATCACAGAAAAACAAACTTCCATGGTGCGATCAACGATGAACCAGAAAAAAAGAAATCGCGTGGCATCTTGTTTCCATATAAATACCATTCTGTCTACAGCATCACAAGAATTATGCCAATATTTGGCAGCATTGTTGAGAATACGCATTGCCAACGTATTCAACATTCACTTACTTAAACATCAACACCTAAGGTGATGTCACCTTTTCACACTGCTGTTCTCATTTTCTTTATGATAAAACCCATTGTCCTTCACCATTTCATTCGAATTTATCCAAGCACTGAGTTTCGCTAAGGTAACTTACGACAGCAATGTCATTGGAAGTGTACAGACTTCATACATAGAAAATGTTAAACTGCTGACTGTTAAATTTTTGCAAATAATTACATTTAAATTAATTTTTTTTCTGTATTCATTAGACAGGTAAGAAAGTTATCTTGGATTTTATGGCGCCACCTACCTGTGAAAACAGCAGTTTCTTTTCACACACAACCCTAGATTCACACCAATAAAAAATAAAGCAGAGTCGACTTAGTAAACTATGATGTTTAAAGTATTTTAAGTTAAGATTTGATTGAAATAAAGCTGAAGACTAAGATATGTTTGAAATTAACTGAAGAGAAGCATAAAGTAGAGCAGAATTCCTATTCCAAGAGAGAAATATGCAGTTATGCAGTATAGAATTTTAAAAAATCCTAAAAAAATTAACTATAAAGTTTTGCATAAAAATTTCACAACTGTTCATATGAAGAAAAATGATATCAAATCAAAATATCTATAGTAAATGGAAAACAATGTTTTAGAATTTTAATATAAAATGTGTTTTCAATAATTATATCATTTCCTGCATGGCTACATTAACTAACATACATATATATATAATGCATTTAGTTTTAATAAATCAATTAAATTTGACGTACCTAATTCCATCAGGAAACCAAATGAAGTACACAGCAAAAATTGTTCTGTAAGGGAAAAAATTAAGTTTTATTTAATCCATTACTTTTTTCAAATTATTTAATATATTAATAAGATTAATTTCTACAGGCATTAGTATTAAAGTAACAAAATTAAGTTCCCTAAAATTTGGGCATTAATGACAAGATTTTGAAAAAGCAGATACAAGCCGAAATATTTATCAAAATTATAACTATTTCCTGAAATTTGTTTTCTAAAATTCGTGTAAATTAGATTTCGAAAACCTTACAATATTTATATCAATTACACATTTTGAAGTTTTCAGTACTAATTGTATTTGAAAGCAGTAATTGCATAAATTTCTTTATCTCGGTTGTATTCTAATACTAGATATTTAAAGATTTTTACTGCTTTCTTGCAAAATTAATCTATTAATATTTAAGTATACTTAAGATAAATACAAACATTAATTAATAAGAATCGTTAGTCGGAATCTTGTTAAGAATTATCGAGATTTGTAGATAACTTGTTTGAGTTTCTTTGAGCAACTCTGATATTTTATTTTACAAGAAATTGAAAAGTAGAATACAGTAAAAGTTATTCACTAGGTATTATTAAATTTAAAAGCGATTATTTCAAAGTATTTTTATCAATTTTTTATGCAACTTCATTTTTAAAAAATTTCTACTAAACTGTGTTGCCCAACATATAACCTAAGCTATAGCTAAGCTTTTAAATTTTACGTAAATAGTATCAAATTTTATTACAATATTTAAAAATTTAAGTTGTAAAAGAGTAATTTGAAAATTACTTTAAAAAATGAGTAAAAATAAGCATAATCGAATTTTAGTTTGAAAAAATGTAGAGACAAAAACTTTATTTCGATTAGAAAATTAACATATGAGCCTCAATATTACTAAATTAATATACTAAATAATATTTTAAATTATAAAATATTACTAAATAATATTTTTTAGATTATACAATCAAAGCAGTAAAATGGAGTCAATAGATTTAAGAATTTTCTCACACTGACTAAAAATAGTTTCTTTAAACTTATCTTAAAAATAAAGAATACATATCAAACCTTCTTTGTATATGTTCTTTGTATTGTACATTATGTTCTTGGTTTTACATTGACCAATAACTTGTTATTCAAAACTCTCAGCAGAATAAATTTCACGTTAGTCAACTTGATAAGATGCTTACATAAAAATCACATTAGAACACAAAAGAATCGATTATTGCAAGCAACAATTTTTGTTAATGACTACTAATCTTTATAGATTAAGGAAAAATACGATTAACGTCATTAACAGTCATGCATGTCATCTTTAAACAATGTACTTAAATTCTAACTGAAGCACACAAAAGTAAAATTTATCACATTTGAGAAACTCATATTTAAGGAAAAGAATTTCGCTTTATATTTTTATTATAATATAACAACGCTATTCAATGAATGTCCTGCAAAATTTAACATTGTAAAAGCGTGTTAAATTTAAATAATTATTTAAATTCAATTACTAATTCATTTTATTGAGGTAATTATATATTAAACTAGATGAATTGAAATAATGTGTCACATAATGCATTAGTACTTGCAATATTATGAAAAATGCCTTAGCAATAAAAAAAACATTTCCTTCTTCCAACAGAATCTAAGTAGAAGTATTGAAAGTTATTAACAAAAAATATTGCAAAATAAATTTTTAGCAAGGAAGAAAAACATTTTATATAATACTGTGTACATATGATTTTAATAATATTTCTATTCAAAATTTTCTCATGTGAAACACTGATATAAAAGACATCCAACATAACTTTTTATTTAGGATATACAAGTGTCGCTTTGACTGAATTTTTAATAAAGATCCACAAAATGTATTTACACACCATGCAAATTTCCATTAATACAATCTATATTTTTAATTTTAAAAAAGAGAAAATCATTGATGACTGAAACTTTGTTTATAGAGTAAGAACTTTTAAAAATGTGTGATACTTCTATTCAAAATTGGGTTAATTTTTTATTATCCGCGTGGTTTTCGTTAGAATACTTAAGAAATCATATTTTGTGAGGGGGTGCAGTTTGCTTATTTATCGACAATAGGAACTACAAATATGAATATAATAAAAAATGATAAAAATTTTAGAACATATTTAAACATGTGTTTTAAATATTTATAAAAATAGCTTTGCATAAAAAAAGAGATGTTTTAAAAATTACATTTTACTTATAGCGAATATATAATGAAAGTAATTTCTTTAAAATTTTTAAATACTTTAATTTTCAGGATACTTCTTCCAAGAGTCTCTGAACACAGTCAACAGAAGAGGTAAAATGAAAAGCTAGGCGCTCTGGTCTTCGGTTCAACAATTCATGGATTCAAATCCCATATTGAATATGGATCTTTGTAGTGATTTGGAATTCATTTAAATCCAAGTCTAATTAGCAATTTTAAGAAAAAAGTTAATATTAAGCAATGGACAAACTAAACCTCTCTAGAGCTTTTTGTCAGTGAAGTAACCCCACAATAACTCTGACACTGCCAAAAATGATCGCTAAGCGAAACAGCCAATTCCTAATCATTGGAGACAAACAGTTTAACATGTATTGATAAAAAATAGTGATAAATGTAGAAGAATTTAAAAGATCTTCCCACGTATTATGTTCATTTGACTTTTAACTGTAAATATTTCGGAAGAAGTTTAAAAGAAGTCATGATATTTGTATACCTTGCATAAAAATTTAAAATAAAGTCAAAAGTAGACTGAAGAGTTTCAATTAAACTTTCATGGTCTTAACAGTTACTACCACTTTCTATAATCAGTAAATAATATTCATCAACATATCTAATGAATCCTTAATTAACTGTTCAAGAACATTTTAATCAGAAGAGCCAAATCTAAGAAATAATTGAAAAACCTGATTCAAAGCATTTTAAATTCATCGATTACAGGTAACAATTAAAAGTATTGTTTTACAAAGGTTATCAAATTTATCAATAGGATATTTTCATTATTATGATGACGACAAACTGATGTCAATTAAAGATATCACTCCCAAATTCTTTTTGAGTTCAAATTTTGTGATATCCAATTTAAAATTTATATTAAAAAAAATTTAATAAAAGTAAACCAAAATTTAAAAAAAAAAAAATTAACATTCCGAAACTTTTGGAATTTTGTTTTGGAATTGAAACTAGAGACGAGTAAGTTTACATAAGCAAATAGAATTTTTAAAATATAATTTTTATTCTTTTATTAAAAAGCTTTTACGCAAATGAAATTGGTGCCTAAATCTAAACAAAAATGATTTCAGCAATAGAGACAAATATTTTCCAAATTCTTGCAGTCGATTTCATCGACAGCAAGACATACCAAATTTTTGTAGTCAATAAAGTTGTTGATCCATCAGACTTAAGGTTCTTCCACAGAAGAAAAAAATAGACGAAAAGTCACATTAAATCTGTAACTGCTATACCATTGACCTGTGTTCAGGCAGAATCGAGGACTATTGCAGATTCATATTTCACACACTTCTTTCCTAAAGGATGAAAATTCATATGTATGTCTTATTAGGCGTCTGCATTGACATGAATTTATTACATCATGTTCCCTGCCATGTATGAAGTTGGCCATAGAAGCTTGGAATGCTCCAGACGCCGTGTTTTCCGATTCCTCTTCGAAATGCCAAGTCATTTCTCAGGGGCAAAATTCGATAAAAGAAAAATTTATATACTCTTATTACAGGGTTGACTGATGCTAAATCTTGGGTCAGCCTACTTGACACATGAAATGTGTTTAATTTTCTTTCCTTCTCAGGATGGTAAGAGTGTAGTGTTAGGAATTATCACCAGACGTGATTATCCACAGGCCCATCAGTTCGAAATTGGCCAGGCTGACTCTCCTCTCTGCCTTCCCTGTGATATCATGCAAATGACTGGAGAATATTTTTCCGTTGCTCCCCCCTCTTCATGTTGGCTCTCAAGACGACCTTGTAGTCCAGTGGTGGGGAAACTTTTTTTTTAAGACGGGCCATTTGTAATAACTAGACGATCATAGCGGGCCAAATAATAATGCTTAATCGTTAAAAAATTTATGTGTTCTATAAACATATACATATTATTACATACACTTATTTTAATAGTAAAAAAGCAAAAGGTAAAAAGATTATAACCACAAAATATAAAATGAATTTAGTGTAGTTCTTGATGTAAGGTATTATGACTTTATTTTTTGGTGTCATTACTGGTTGATGGTGCATGAGAAAAATGAAATTGAGACTGTTTTATCAAAATTTCATCATAGTCCAGTTCCATTTGTGAAGCAGAAATTCTTAAAACTGATGAAAAGTTCTTATATGTAATTCTGTTTCTTAAAGAAGTTTTCCTAAGCTTCATTGTTGAAAAAATTTGTTCGCATATATAAGAGGAGCCGAACATTGTCATTATCTTCATTGCATGAGTAATTAGATTTGGAAAATTATCTGGACTTAAATTTTTATAAAATTCTAATAATGGTACTGTATGAAAAGTTTGTTTCAGGAGAGTATTACAGTTCAGTTCTATTAACTCAAGTTGAAATTTTGCATCAACTTCTTCATAATTAACATTGAATGGGGTCGTAAAAATACTAAACTCTGGTTCCATTTTTCTAAAGTCTGAAATCTCCTTTCAAATTTTGAAGATAGTTTTCTCAAATTAATTTCTGTATTTTTTAATCTTATTGTTTGATATAGTGAGTTTTAAAGATTGTATTCATGGAAAATGAGAAAAATCAGATTTAGAGATCTGATTGGCAAATAATAAGTGTAATTTGAAACTCTTTAAGTATTGCCAAATATCGTGAAGAAACTGATTTTTCCCTTGCAATTTCAGATTAAGTTATTCGTGTGTACGAGGAAGTCTGTGTAAAAAGCGAAATCAGAAAGCTATGTTTTGTTTTCTAAGACGTCAAATTGGTTATAAATGTCTTTATCAAGAAAAAAATTCACAATATCATCTTTTAAACCCGAAATTCTTTCAAATACTTTTCCAGCACTTAACCAACGAACTTTTGAATAATACAGGATATCGGAATGTTCAGCATGTACTGGCTCCAAAAACTGTTGAAACTGGCGAAGTAATAATCCTCTGGAAAGAATCATATTTACTAGTTTTACAACAAAATTAAGTATATGGTCAATATCTAAAGCCGATTTACAGAGAGCATCCTGATGTATAAGGCAATGCAAAAAAACAACATCATTTTCGGGATACTTAAAATTAAATTTCCCAACAAATCCTTGATTGATTCCAACCATATTAGAAGCACCATCTGTAGTTACATTACATAACTTATCAATAGGTAAACGAAGTTTATCGATGCAATTTTCAAATTCACAAAATATATCGGCACCAGTCGTTGTTCCTTTCATTGACTGCAAGTTCTTCTGTAATTTCAAAGTGGGCGTTGATTCCTCTTACAAATATGAGTAACTGCGCAGTATCGCTGACATTTGTACTTTCATCCATGGTAATTGAATAAAAAATAAATTTGAGTTTTTGTAGTCAGTTGTGAAATTAGATTTTTATCAATATTTTCAATTCTCTCGGTGATTGTTCTTCTTGAGAGAGACAGTGACTGAAAATCATTTTTCTTTTCAGGGCACATAATATTGCACACATCATGCACTGCTTTATAAATTCTCCATCTGAAAATGCCTTATTAGATTTAGCAATATTATAAGCCAACACAACACATAACTGGCTTTCGTAACACATCTTTGAGAATGATTAGCTCTCTGAAATAATTGCTGTTGACTTGATAAATTTTTTATTAAATCTTTCGATTTAATTTTTTTCACCTCTTCATTTAACGATGAGTAGGAGTGGTTTTCATGTTTGCTCTTGAAATGGCGTTGAATGTTATGTTCTTTTAAAACTGCAACAGTTGTATTACAAAGTAAGCGCACGGGTTTTTCTCTTAATAAAGTAAAGAAATCTTTCCATGTCCATTCTTAAAAATCTCTACACTCTAAATCCGCTTTTCTTTTTTTAACATCCATTTTAGACGTTACCTATTACGGAGAATAACACACAGAAACGCAATTGACAAAAGCTTACTACTAACTAATGCTCTTGACCAGGTGTTTGTTACTGCAGTGGGAGTTTCGGGGATTACACACACAATTACTGGAGTCACAGTGGGTCGTTGCAGATGACTGACTAAGTTGTTAACTAACTGATCTTCGGGCGACCTCACTTGTATTTATACCTACCTGCAAGAATTGTTTGGGAATTGGATTTTTCCGGTTCTTTCGTAAAAACAGAACAATGAATGGAAAATGCAAGATGTCTGGAAGTTTTGAGCGAAGAGGAGTCAGCTGTTTAGGTTGGATAGATTTGTCCAGAATACTATTGTGTTTTGAATATCGCCACAGACAGTTTTTTTGTGGGTAAGAACAAAGTAAGAACGCGTTCAAATATTCTCACAACGGCACTCTTAAACGGGCCGCAGGCCAGACTTAGCCCACGGGCCATAGTTTCCCCATCACTGTTGTAGTCCTTCCTGCAAGTCCAAATTATACCGGACTGCAAGATGCCTTATGCCCAAAAAGACATTGTGATGATTGTAAAAAATTATTTCACCATGTTAATCAACTTCGAATTGAAAAATGAGTATGAGAATCATAACAAAAATTATCAAGTGGTTATTCTACACGAAAAGCATAACTATAAAATTTAAAAGAAAAAAAGCCAATATTGTGGTATTTTTGCAAGTCAAACCTTAACCAATTTGCTTCGGAGATATTTGAAGTATCGGATTTACACCCACTGCTTTTAAAATTATTCATTCATATTTAAAACAGAAAATGTGCTATTTATATTTTGAAAAAGTTTGAAAGCTTCACATATCACAAATATTAAATTAATAGCTTTTATTGGTACTTTTGAATTATTCAGAGATCAAAAAGACTGAAGTTTTATTTTCTGGTGCATAAGTTTAAAATAATTGTTTTTGGTAGAATTTGTTCTCACACTAGCAATAAGTAAATCTTAAATCTTTGCAAATTTCATGCAATCTCGTTCAGAATAATTTTTAGCATGCAATCTTTTTTCCTGTTTCTTCAAAAGTTTGGCTCAAGAAACACAACTTTTAGCTATACTCGTATGACACAAAAAAAAAAAAATATATGGATGAACAATTCAAGCCTTGGCGATTTATAAGCTCAGAAATTATGGCAAAATTAATATTTAGCTTATACTGTTTACTCTTGGTGACAAATTAATACATCTTGATTTTTAAGCGATTATTGGAGGTTATAAAAATTCTAATCTCCTTTAATAATGGATTCAGACTCAGAACATAGAAAACTAAAGAATACACACGAGGTCAATAATATTTATTCATAACAAACGGGAACAACAATGTATTTGTGCAAATTTGGGAACTATGTGTCCAGAAATATTTGTAATATCTTATATCATCTCAACTTCAATTAACCATTACACATTACTGTACA
Source organism: Latrodectus elegans (assembly GCA_030067965.1). Classification (NCBI taxonomy): domain Eukaryota; kingdom Metazoa; phylum Arthropoda; class Arachnida; order Araneae; family Theridiidae; genus Latrodectus; species Latrodectus elegans. The sequence continues at coordinate 66,768 of CM057813.1, forward strand.
AGAAAAATTATCTGCATGTGGTATCTTTAAGAACTCTAAGTGAAATGGAAAACTGATGACAGCTTAAGAAGCACACGCACAAAAAATATGTCAATCCTTTTATAAACACCGATATTATATTTATTGAATTTGATTTTTACTATCCACTATCATTTCAAGCAAAATTAAAATTCTAGTGTGTTCAGTTCAACAACCCATGGGCTTGACTCCATCAGACAGTCATTCGAATATACAGTGATTCGAAGTTTTCTAGAAACTGTAAGACACCGGTTCAATCAGTGCCAGTGCAACAGAGCGAATACTTGTTATTGTTTTATCGACGGAATCTTTATTTAAATCCTAATACATAGTTCTGTATATCATCCACAAAATAACCCAATTGAAAAAAGCCTACAGAACTGTAAAACGAAGGCTTAGAGTATTATGTTTAGAAACTTCCTCAGATTCGGAGTAGCATAATCATTCAGCTTTATTTGCTTTATGAACTATAACTCGTGAGTCAACCGGATTTATCCCTGCAGAATTAGTTTATTTAAAAACTTTAAGAACACCAATTACTTTACTTTATGAACATTGGCTACAACCTGAAGAAGATCAAAATTCTGGTGAATGTTTTAAACATTATTAATCAACTGAAACGATGTCGAAATCTAGGAGTGGTAAAAATGAAAAAATGTCAAGAAAAGCGAATAATTCACTCTATGATAGGAACACTATTAAATGAGTATTTAAAGAAGGAAGCCAAGTTCTTGTGTTGGCACCTTCTCCTGGAATTAAATTAGCTATTAACAATGACATACCCCAAGAACAATTGAATTTCAGATCTTCATACTAACTATATTGTTTCTTTGCTTAATACGAAAGAGAAATCATAAATTTATTATGTGTAAATTTATCATATTAAAGCCCTATTACAGTCGATCCAATGTTATAAATCTTGTTGAATTAAACAAAATGGAAGATCTTCCAGATTTAGAAATAGAATTTCTGTTTACTAGAGACAATACCAATGTTTTTAATTGTTCTGCATTCATTCAAAAGAATAATTTAGGAGATATTAAGTAAAGAATAAGTTCAAAAAAAAATTAAGGGAATTATGTAAATATCCTGACATGCTTTCTAATGAACTTCGATTAATAAATGTGGTAAAGCACGATATTGAACAGACTTCAAAAAGCCAGTGCATGCCAACCATATAGAACGTCACTTTGACCAAATGAGATTTAAAAAATGACATAAAATGTCATCTAATAAAATTATTAAATTAGAAATGTCAGATTACACTGCATCTTTGATATTAATTGAAGCAGCTTGTAGAGAACGAGACTTTGTATTGATTATAAAAAGCTAAATGAAAGTGTAAAAACAGAGCATTTCCAATGCCTAATTTTCAAGGAATGGATTGAAATTGTTTCAAGAGCTAAATTTATTACAATCATCGATTTAGTGAAAGACTATAGGTAGATTCCATTTAGTCAAAAAGCTCAACAATTAACAAAGTTTGTAATAAATTATCCTTCGCGATTACCCAATAAAACACGATACAACCTTAAGAAAAAAAAATTTTTTTCCAGTTATTTTTATTATTTATTTTTATTCCAGTTATAATATAAGAAGCATTTGTCTTTGCTCAAAATTTTTTGTAATCTGTTAAATTCTAAAATCCTTTCTTTTAAAATATTATAACAAAACTAAACAAAGGAAATATTTTTTTCATTATTTTATTATTATGTAGTCAAGGTTACTGATGTTTTAAGTTTATTAATCATTTGATTCAGTACTGTGAGACTCATACATAAGTCCTCTCGCAAAGTTTAGAATAGAGTAACCGCCATAAAAACAGCTGCCCTTCTCTTCCGATTGTTTACATTTGGAGTTCGCTCGAGTTCTCGGAGACACAACTTAAATGAGTTGTGTCTGCGGCGGAATTCAACATGTTACTGTCATGTTTGCTAATTTGAAACTTGTAAATAATAGATCTGTTAAAACTATATATTCTCATCAATATATTCAAATAGTTGTGAATTGCCTCTTGACTGTGAGCTACAGATTTCTAATTCATCTTTCAAACAAAATAGACAGTTTGTATTTCGATAATATTATATGTTAATTTAATCTTCACTAAATGAAGTAATCAAATGTATACCTTATCTGAAATGTCAATTATTTTGGTTTATGACATTAAAACTAAATTTGTAATAAAAATGTAAAATTAAAAAGAATATGATTTAAGAAAGAAAGATTACAGAATAAAAAAAATCTTATGCCGCCGATTCAAATTACTGATAGAAATTCGAACGAATATTTTGGAAAAGCAATTTAAAACTAATTCAGAAATTAACGTGTTTATAGGACAAGATTACTTTAGACTTTTGCACCATATTAAAAATCCAATTCCCGGATACAAAAGAAACACGAAAATTATGAAAAAATAAAGTTGACATTAAATCATAAAATGATTACTAAAACAGAAGTTGAAAACATTTTACGAGTTACTTCAATATTTGTAACAAAATATTAAATGAATTTGTAGAACATAAAAATAAAGAGTTAATTAATTGCAGAATTTTCGTGTAAATGCTTAAGTTTTATTATAGGAATGAATAGTCATTTGTACAAAAGAAGAGTTACATAAATACAGCAACATTAGCTTCATAATGGGTTGATTTTTAGGCCAACCAACAAAATATTCAACATCGTACCAGTTCACAGTAAAATTCCTAATTATGGTTTACTATAAATGTTTCCCATAACTTTGGATAAATTTAATATTTCTTTTAACAGATTATATATATATATATACACACACACACAAATGGATATGGATATACACACACAAATGGATATATATATATATATATACACACACACACACAAATAGATGCATTACTGAATTTCTAGATAACGAATTTAGATCTAGATAATATTCTAACATAATTCATTTAAAATTCACAAATGCAATGTAATAAAAAATCCTCCTCTCAATATATATTAAATTAATAAAAACATTAAAAGTAAATACATATTTTAATTTATTTGGATGGTGAATTGTTATAAACTGCTAATACCGGTACATTAAATTCAACTAAAAAATAATTGTGAGATTATAAGTAGTGGTATAAAGGAAAAGAAATTATCATAAATGAATATCCATACCTGAATTGTGTCTCAGAAATACGTCATCCATAAACTAACTAAATCAAAAGCATTAAAATGAAATAAAAGTCACTGTTTGAAAGCGATGGTGCCTCATTAACATTCATTTTTCCCTCCACCAATGGTTGATGAGAAGTCATCATGACGTAAGAAAGACTACCTCACTCAGAGCACGAGTTACACTTGAAAGGGGATATATTTTTTCCTGTCTGCGCTAATTTTAAAACCTAAATTAAAAGTTTAAGTTTTTACGATATAAATTCTTAGATTTCTTTCTATAATTATAATTTTTTAAATTAAATAAAAATAATTGTATTGTTCATATTTATTCTTGTTTTGATTTTAAAATATTACTTCAAGCTTAAAATCAAAACAAGAATAAATATGAACAATACAAAAATTTAACTAATCAATGTTTTTCTTATTTCTAATGTGTTGTAATAGAAATAAGAAAAACATTGATTAGTTAAATTTAATACAACAACTGATTAGTTAAATTTGATATGAAAACTAAAAAATTTTACTATCAATATTAACAGAAATTAAGAGCTTAATTAATGCTCCTACGGATGATATACCCTTCATATACAAACGGACGGCAATAAATTTGAGATAATGAAAGTTCTGGTAGTAGCATTTATATTAGATTTCAAGATCAAGTAATTAAAATCCAGAGAATAAATTCAAACTTCTGCTCCGTATTTAGAAGGGAGGATAGATATTGCCATTTTAGAGGGTCTGATCTCCATGTTGCCACCGCAGTTTTTTAAGATATCTCGATTTTTTCGGATAGTAGAAGTACCATCCAGTACTTAGCCAATTGGCAAAACGTAGAGGATAGATAGTACAAGTGCAGACATCTGCAAAAAACTAAATTTTCCCTTTCTCATCGGATACACTTCCAGTGGATTCCGTCACACATCCACGTTGCAGGAAATGAAATTGGGGACAATCTAGATAGATCTGGTACTGGGGAGGCAACAGCCTCTGTCGCTTCTCTTACATAAGTCAGAAAATAGCTTTATATAAATGGAGCTACTTTTTAAATATAAGGCAAGGAATAAGGGTATTTGAAGGGTCTCACCAGTATACTCATGGTATCAGAATAAGTGCCCTGTTTGATCCTAGACTCGACATGGCAGTAGGCAAGATCAAACTGCCCTTACTCGATTCCTCAGTGGTCATCTGTCACCAATGAATTTTGTTGGTGGTAATAAACACTTCAGAATTTGCACAAAGTGTTCTTCAGCACAGCTCCTCTGGCCACATTTAGCGCAGCATATGTCCAGTTCTGGACCTTGCCCTAGAAAACCCAACCAACCAACCAACTGGCCGCATTTAATCTTGTCTGGAGCTCACCAGGATCAAGATCTCCTATTGGCAATAGACTTCTTCGGATTAAATGGGCTCATGGACCTAATCTAGCTCTACTGATTAAGGGGATTAAAAACCAACAACACCGAGAGCTTAACTATTAAGTAGTAAATTCTAGCTGGTAAGAAGCAAACATTACGATTTCGACAACTTGATTTGGAACTTTTTTCTTGACTCCAGATTATATTTACTTGACTCCAGAATATATTACTTATTTTTAAATAAGCATTAATATTGATAATTTATGGGTTTTTAAGAAGAAACAAACATTCTCTTAATAAAATAAATTGGAAAATTTATTAACAGTGAAGATATAGGGAAGTTCTTGTTTTGATTGTCTCTCAACGGTAATTTTTTTTGCCTAGGTGGGCTAATTAGTCCTACTGTTTAAAGTAGATTCTGAACTACTTCGAATCTCGACCTCGGAATAGATTTTTGAGCTCGCGAACTCTTAAAGTGCAGGCAAGAGCGCTAACTATTCAGCTGCGAGAACGGCAAGTTTACTAATTTTTATTCAAAACGCTGTTTTGCACGGCAGAATTTGATCTTAGAAATAAAATATTACTAGAAGTAAATAAAAAGTTTTATAATGTAAGTTTGACATTCTTTACTCATGAAACTAAAACGTATACAATTTGCTGTTTCAAATTTAATTTCAACAAACTCACCAAACTAAACTTAAGGAAAATGCTAACAACTTGACAGTTATTAAAGTAAAGAATATGTTAAAGATATTAGTGAATATATAACACGAATATTAGCAAATATTTAGAAAAATAAATATATTAATACATATTACATAACAAATTATTAAAATGTTTAGTAATTAAAAACTTTGAAATTAGAGAAATTTGTAATTGCATGTAAATCACAGAAATAATGGCAATATTCGTATTTCAGTTTAAAATATTTCAGGCAGACGATTTTTGGAATTCTGAAAATTTTCATTTTGAAAATTCCAAAATCAAATATTTTTAATCAAAAATTTATGAACTCAAGTTCAATATTATTTCTATTAATAATATGGTTATATATTTTTGTAACGGATGTATGAAAGAATTAAATGACTTAGTTTCATTATACATATTTTACTTCAACAAAACAGGCGACAGCAGAATGAAACTGTTTATTGCCTGTAAATATAGTCCCTCGTAGGAAGGAAAATCAGACCTTGTTTAAATTTTCATAAACCCATCATACAGACCCACACACTATTCATTTTTCTAGTGTCAAGCAGAACCTAAGGAAGAAATGCATAGTATGTGGCGAGCTTAATATGCAAGGAACCTATGGTTGGTTTGTTTGTCGCTCAACGGCCATTTTTGGCTCACGAGGGCTAATTATACCGGGACCCACGGTTTAAAGTGGATTCTGAACCATTAGAAACATCCATACCCAAGGTGGGATTCGAACCCACGAACTATTGAACCGAAGGCAAGAGCGCTAACCATTCGGCTGCCAGCTCGGCGAAAGGAACCTACAAAAGTGGATTTCGAACTATTGCAAATATCCAACCCCAAGGTAAGATTTGAACTTAAGAACTGTTGAACCGAAAGAAAATGCGCTAATCATTCGGCTACCAGCTCGGCTTACACGAGCACAGGAACATAGGATAATATTTTTTTAATTTTTCCTGAAAAACAATATACATTGGAGATAGCAAAATGTTTTATTGTAATCATCAACTTATTATGTGACACCGAATGAATTGATTTTATGGAATTTTGATTATTTTCATATTGGAGTAAATCTTTTCAAGAGAATCAGTAAATAGGACACCACTTATCGTTTACTCCTAAAAAGTGCTTTTCACAATAGTAATTATGAGTACTGATTAGATTGGATCTATACTTACTTTTTGATTAGGTTAAAAAAAAAAATCTTGTAATGTTAACATCCGAGCAAGCGACTCACGAAAAAAAAATTCTTTCAGAAGCTATATTTTAAATTATCTGATAATGAATGCTAAAGGATAGCACTAAATTTAAATAATAAAGTTCTATTTTAGCACAATCACTGAGGTTTTAATTATAAAATGATTCATACTTTTAGTTTCCAATTCTTAGTTTAGTAAAATAATTCGGCTTGAAAATGATTAAAACTAACAAATTTATTGTTTAAGCATCAATCTATTTGAAATACATGCAATATATTGTGACAAATATTCTAAAATATTAGTTTTAATAGTCAAATTTTAATTAAACCAAGGTTTTATCAATAATCAAAATTGATTTCCAATACACTGTATTTCAATAATACTGTAAAAATATTTTATATTGATGAAGTAACACGTTTCTTTCATGTATTTCAGGCGTATTTCATAGAGGAAAAATGTAACAATTTCTGCAACAGGACTGAGCAATTACTATTATTTACCAACGATAGAGAAACATAAAATTTCTTGTGCTAAACTTTATAGCAGTTGTGCAATATTTAATTTCATTATAAGAAATCGAAAGATTCTTATTAATTTATTCCTAATTTATTAAACTTATATAATTTTTTGAAATTTTAAAATTACTCACTTAGAAATTATTCACTTTGAAATTTTAGAATTATACATATTTTTGCTATACGAGAAATATGACTTACATCCACACTGTAAATAAAAATAAATGCATTCCTTATAAATTAAAAGTAATTTTCTAGGTTATTTCATTATAAAAATGAAAATAATTACTGTTAGAGTTATCAAAAAACATTTTAATAACCCAAAGAGAAAACCTAATTTAAATTCTCTACTAAACGCCAAATTTATTTAAAAAAATTTAATTGGGTATGTTTCAAATAACTTTTCACCAATGCTTGAATAAATTTTTGTCTTTTTTTAAAAAGAAAACAATTGTTGGATGTGTGCCAATTTCAAAAACATTTTCAACTTATCTGGATCGTTTCGTAACTTAGAAAAACATTTCACAAATTAACGTTTCAAATTATCTCGTATTTAATTTCACTTTTATCCTTGCTTCAATTCATTAATAAAATCACCAACGAAATGCACATTAATATATATCACTAAAATCAGCAAAAAATGACAAAAAAAAATATACTAGAATTTGATTTGTCAGTTGAAAAAAAATTTCAAGTGTAAGTAAAATTCAAAAATCTTAATCAATGACTACTGCATTATTGGTGATACATCATTTTCTCTCAGAGCATTAACAATGGAAATGAAACTGCGCAGATGTTTACATATTTAAATAAAAAAAATGTCCTTCAACTACTTGCCTAACATTAAACAAAAGGAATGAACACAACTGGCGATTTACGTATTTTAGAAATGATTCTTTTTATTTCAAACAATTAAAATGGAAGTTGAGATATGGGATTCCATTCACTTTATTTCCTAACTAACACGATTATTTCATTTTTAATTAATTTCCATTTCAGGGAATTTTCGTTTGAAGATATTTAATTCGATTCCAATTATATCTGCTTTATAAAATACAGCCATTACACAAACAAGTAGACTACTTATAAGTTTTCCATAGTTGTTTTTCACTGCAAATTTTAAGTAAAATGACCGGACAAAAGCAGTTTTTTAATAATTATGAATTTTTATGAATTAATTTATAATTATTTTAGATTTCGTAAATAACTGAATATTATTATATCTAAAATTACTAGCTTATCTTGTTAACTATTTGAATTTTGCAGAAGTTATATTAAATAATTTAATTGAAACTGGAGCTTTGATATTTTTTGAGGCCTTAATTATTTTAACTGCATCAGTTTAATTTGCTTTTAAATGATTTTTAAAAATATTATGTAAGATTTGTAATTCGAAAAATATCATTTATATAGATTTATTTGTATTAATATCAACAATACTGTGGTGATTCTAAATCGTACTTAAAACCTCTCCAATTACTTCTGTTTTCTACTTTCGCAATGCGTTTCTTCTTTAAATTTTAACGAGTAACATTTAAACCAGTGTTTCTTAACCTTTTTGGCACAATGAACCACTTTAAAAATTTTAAATATGTCACGGATCCCTCTATGAAAAAAAAAAATAGCTTAAACATCATTTACTACACGGAATAATGGCTGCCATAGCTCATTTTACAAGCAATGAATAGGTTTCTATTCAAGAAGACCAAAACACTCTTCAAGATTTTTTGAATCGAAATCTATTTTTAACAAGGACTCTGTTTCCAAATCAATTAGCTCATCATATGCAAGATTCATGTCGTCGATACAGTCAATATCACAAAGAAAAGGATTACGAATCCACAACTCATCTAATCAACTCATCCATCCGAATTGAAATACTTTTCAAATGAAACTTTAAATACTTCCAGGTGTTCAGATTTCATTTTTCAAGTTATTCAATAACAAATTATCTTTCTCAGAACCATTTACAAAAAGCTACAAAAAATGGCTTTAAGTTGCAAAAAATATCAAATAATCAAATGAAATATTAAGAACAAACATTAAGACACAAAAAAACACTTGAAAAAATATTTTAATTACAACTTATAAAAAAAGTAAAACAAATATCTTGTTTTAAAAATTTGCAAGAACTTTGCGGAACTGATTTTAATGTTATTTTATTTCCAAGTGAAGTTCAAAGGCTACTTTGTGTTTGTAAAAATTTCAAATTTTATATGATTTGCGAATGTTTTTTTTCCTCGTATTGTGGAGGTCTCTATTATTGGGAAATGACAGACGGCTTAAAAAGATTGCCCGAGACAAAAAAAAATTTTAATATTGATGCAAACATTTTAAAAATTAGAAGCAGTCGGTGAACCACCAAAATATGACCCATGGACCCTCAAGGGATTCATAAACCACAGGTTAAGAAACCCTGATTTAAACGGTTTTGAATTTTTTTCTAATATTTACATAAAAAAATTTTCAGTGCTTTTTGCATTTAAAGAATTCTAGAATTCGTAATTCTTTCTGTCCGTTTTCCTGAAAATTTCTATAGTTCTAAAAAATTACCTGCTAGTTTTGTTTTTAATTCTCAGGGATGATAAATTTAGCTTATTAACGGTTGATTAGAATAATTTGCATTTATTCTATAGGTTTGGTATAGGTTTCCAAAAATGAGGTGGAAAAGTTTTGGCTAATAGTTCAATAATTTCTGAACCAATTTCAGTTATATTGATATTTGTGTAGTGTTTGCTACACAGCATTAAAAATCAAAAATAATGAATTTATTATGTAATGGAATTAACTCGTATAAATGTAATTGTTACCTCTCGTATTGATTTCGTATATTTATAGGAAAATTAGAAATCTATATTGGTTTTATTCTAGTGGTTAGGGATCGGCTTTCCATCCGTAAGGGAGGGGTTCGATTCCAAATGCCCAACAAAGACTCACCCAGTACATGCGATATACGTGCTCGTTAAATCTGGGGTATCAAAAGTCCTGTGGTCGGTCGTTAAGCAGTTATCATGGGTGCGATGGTCTGGAGAAAATTTCCTCCCCCTTCAGATCAATGTCAAAATTGAGAGAGTGGATCTTCTGGTAATGCCATCTATCAGAGGATTTAAAGAGCAAAGACGTACTTTCACCTTCGGGATGCTCTGATTAAAACGAAAGACGATCCCTAGTGATTTAAACTCGCATTACCAAGGCTTAGCGAGCTTGGCTTGTCCAAGTGTTATAAGTAACAACATTATTATATTATTTTATGTAACAAACTATTATACATCACAACTTGGAACCACTCATGATTTTTAACATTGCATAACGGATAAACAGTTAAAAATCATTAAAAGATATAGGTACACCCGTAGTATCTTGCCTTACGGCAGAACGTTTTTAAAGATTGTAGATCATATTCATATACTGTCAAACTGAGAAAGAATCTATGTACTTAACACAATACAGGACATAAAAGGAAGCAAAAGAGCACAGTTCATTACCAATTATTTTTATAATTTGGAAATATATTTTGAGGTTAAATACAAAAAATTATAAATTCGTTCAATTTTGTTTAAAATTGAAGATTTCGAAAGTGAAACTTAGTTTTTATTTAGTTTGAAAATTATAATATTATAAAATTCTCTTGTTTTTCAGTGCTTCAGTACCACAAATGAGATGTCCACAAAAATACCGAGCTTGCATAATTTTTAGTTTGAGATGTAAGAAAAATAAAATTGCTTAAGAATGTATAAAGTTGGATTGATTACAAATATAACCATTAAGTGATTTTTTTAGTTTTATATGTATTTCAAAATACATACAAATCTATAATCTAAATCTATATAAATCAATATGTAGATTTAATTTGTATGTAGAGTCAAAATCTAAAATTTTACAAACACTTCGTAAATATAGAGTAGAAATATTGAAATAGTTTTTCAGTTAAATTACAAAATCTGTCCTTGGAATTTTCGGGTAACTATATTGTAATAATAGTGCAATTGTTCAAATAAAGAACCGATAACTTTTTTATAAAAAAATTAATATTTCTTATGTTTATATAAAGTTATTGTCTGGTTATTTAGTATAACAGATTTTATGAAAAAAATATTTTTATAAAATTATATTTTTCACTAATCGAGCAATGGTACAAAGTCACTGTCAAAACCGATAACCACTTTTACTTTTAATGCTTTGTTATGACTCTGGAGAGAAAATTAATACAAAAGATATTTAAAGTGCTGATTATTTAATGTATAACTATGTCATCGCAAAAATGATATTCGTACGATTCAGTTTTAATTTTTTCGTTAATGATTATTCTCATATAGCTTTACATAAAATGTATATTTTAAAGTAGATGCCATAACTCAATTAAAATGAATTATTTAAAATTTTATTATGTACATATTATTGATCAAGAACGAATAGCAGCAATACATTTTATTAATAATCATTTTGTTTTCTTTTCTAATATTTATATTTTAAAAATCCAATGTCATGCAAGTTATCGGAGTGGTGTGCATCCAATAAACAGAAATATAGCAGTTACTGAATAACAAACCGAATGTTCTGATCAACACCAGAATCCTACACTCCAAGGAGTCGGGTTCTACTAAATCATAATGCACCTAACTATAGTAAAGCCCAATTGCAGATATTTATAGAAATTTAATATATGAGCAGTTAAAAAAGCTAATCTAAGAAAATCACGAAATAAAATAGATCAAATCAACAAGAAAATGATCACATTTTAAATCAATTTGATAGTTAAATCGGATTTCAAGAAATCTAAAGAATCTATTTTCAAAAGGCATTGTATTAACAAAGTTTTAAAACATATCTCTTAATTTGGTCCCAAATAAATCAATTCTTATGTTTAAGAAGATATTGTGTATGTATGGGTTAAAAATATTGAATTTTTTTTCAGCAAAATATATTATATACAAATAATAAATGTCAAATTAAATGAGCTGCTAATGTTTTGATATACAAGTGTATCATAAACTCAAATATTCTGATAAAGTTAACAGGAAGATCAAAACATTGAAATTTAAACAAATATCTTCTTTAAATGATTATTTTGCGTCATGGTAATATGAATTAAGAGCCATAGTTCAGAAAAAAATATTCAATCATAACTTCTTTCCCTTTAATTCACTTATATCTCAAAATTACACATCAATTAAACTAGAAAATAGTTTAGAAATATACTCTAAGTTAGGGATTTCATTTCTACTTAAAAACCTTACCTTCAAATACAAATTTTAAATTATTAATTAATAATTTTACTTTTTAATAAATTAAAGCATTTAGATTAATTACTTAGTATTTGTTTTAATATGTTCAAAAACATTTAGAAACAAAATTAATAATGCAAAATATTCTTTCTCTTGAATATAAGAACGAATCAAAATTAACTTACTTCGAAATGGAAATAAAATTCGTTTTCTTTCATTATGTGATATAGCAACAGCATTCATAACTCACAAATTCGACTTTAATTCATAGCAGCAGAACAGACGCCGAGAAAAAGTGCCGACGCGTACAATCACGAGCAGAAATAACTAATTAATAAAATATACAAAGAAATCGTCTCGAATCAGCAAAAATTTTGACATCACGTGACGACTTAACCAATGAGGTGCAAGAGATTGGCGCTTCAAAGAAAGCGAAAAATTGATATTTATTTGAGTGACAGTAGAGAAACAGAATAAAATTCTTTTCCGATTTTCGTTTTATATTTTTACTTTTAACCGGGAAATTTTTTATTTAAAGATATTCCTAGAAATATATAAATACTGTGTGTTAGATAGCATAAGATGACTTTATATAAACTGATGGCAATTAGCTTTATATAAACTATTTAAATATACGATGGCATATCTTCTGTAACATTAATAGATTTTTACGTAGATGTTATACAGTGGGTGATCTGTTAACGAGCAGTTCGGACGGCAAAGAAATCGGACAACGAGCAGTTTCACGCAAGATTTTTGTGTTCGAACAATGAACAGATATTCGTATAACGAACTAAAACAAATTCTAACAAACACTTTTTAGCTCTTGGAGCATAATGTGCAGGGTTGCCAAATCCAACGGCCCAAAAATCGTTCATCTCTTTTGAATTATGCTGCTTGAAATTTTTTTCCATTAGAATATCTATAGCCAAAGCACACCATCAGTACCTAATAACAGTTATTTTAAGTACCCTCCCCCCTTTTTATTCGTGGGAGAACAGAGCAATGGTCTTGGAATGACACCCAAACCAAGCTGATGTCAGTAAGGTTAGGAATATTTATAAGAAAAATGTTATTAATCATCTCTAGAAAAAAATCTTAAAACAGAGAGAAAAGCAATTGACATTGGACATTTTCTTTAATGCTTCATAAACAAAAAAAAATGAAAAAGACCAATTAGTATGCAAGACTATACGTATGTATTATATTTCAATAAACTTACAAGAAATATATTGTACATAATTTTCTTAATTTTATTTTCAGGTTCTCCAGAACGAATGAATTGATTTCACAAAAAATCTATGGTAAATCGATAATCAGTTAACGGAAAATTCGAATAACGAACATAGTTTTGTAACTAATTATGTTCGTTAACCGACCCCCCACTGCATTATTAGGTGCTGAAAGTATTGATTCAACGATTACTTTGCAACATGCAACTGATATCTCTATTAAAGGCGGTAGAAATGGGACTGCATTAATGGTGTTTTAAAATTTTTGAATTTTTGAAGAATCTTTTGAAAACTAAGAATACGACTTTGAAAATTCCGAAAAGGAAATGTCAAGACTTTGTGTATGAGCTAGAATCCTAAAGGCGCTGCATTTTGTTTTACTGTGATTCTCTCTGAAGAAACTGATTCCATAAAAAAAAAAAAAAAAAAAAAAAAAAAAAAATTGGTTTTGGCCACTACATAGCTGCCAACTCTACTAATTTTATCGGGAAATTCCAGATTTTTCGGCCTTTCTCCCAATTTCCTTATAATCTATTGAAACTTTTCTGATTTTTGCAATTTCAGTGAATAACATAAAAAAAAAAAACAACCGAAATTTTGCCGGTAAAAGAGTCTATCGAGTTGTTTTAATAGATTAAATAGTCAATAGATGGCGCAATAATATAATTACTATAATGTTATGATATACTATCATGAAATTGTGTTTCTCTGAGTTTCGAACCTCATCTCTCCGCCGTGGTATAATGACACATTAACCCAGTGGTTTCCAACCCGTGGGGCGCACCCCCACAGGGGGGTGCGAGACAGTTCCAAGGGGGGAGGGCATGCAGCTGTTTCCAAAATATAATTTTCGATTACGAACCAAAAAAGTGGAATAGGTGTCAAAAAATGAATCAGCAGTATACATAATCCACAATCCTCGCCGCGAATTTTTCGTGTACAAATGCTAAAACATCCCATCCATATTCTTCTTGGAACGAAATATCTCGCTTTCGCGTTTGGAACTGAGCACCGGTGGGACGTAGAATCAAAAGATAAGCACTCGCAATATACTTAATTGTGAATTCTACATGACAAAATAAGCAATTAATTTAATTTGATAAATTTAAAATGTTTTTATTTATTTCCTAAATTGTTTTATGTATTTAGGGAAGGTTTTATAAACTTTTTCTAGTTTAAAATTTGAAAAACAAGGTAATTTTCTTAAATGATATCGAAAAATAATTACAACATATGCTGAGCTAACTTATTTTATTTATAAATATCAAATATAAAAATTTGGAGCCGAAAGAATAATAATACATAAAATTTTGTCATCCAGAATACATATCTGTAATAATCTGTTGTAGTTTAACACCTCTGAATCTTCTGCATATTCTGTACCTGTCATGAAATAAACTTCAATGGAATAAAATTTTGCATTTCTTCCCAATGTGCCGCTCCTCTTTTTGTTATAGTACAATTTTATTCTTTTGAACATATGTGGATGGAAATAATGACTGTATTTATAGATAATATTTCAAACCTGATCCCCGTTTCTTTTTTGTATTTGAGAAGTCCTGCAACTTGGTTTTATGCTATTGTAGGTTATAAAAAAAGGAGAAAAATTACAAAAAAATGATTGAAATTAAACTTTTCGGCTTCCAAGATTGCACCCATTTTCTTTTGAGGAACTGAAAAATCAGCAAGGCAGTATTTACTTCGCTCTTCATCTTGTGTAGAAAAGTTGATGTCAAGTGGAAGATGCACATCTCAGCCAAAGTAGGGGAGAGTGGGTGCTGCGGGTGCTTTTGCAGCGTGCGCAGTCTTTATTTGTGCCTTCTTGCAGCTTTGTAGCCATGCGTGGAAGAATGTGTGGTTCGCACAAAGTGGGCGAACGTGGTTGCTTCAGGTGGTTATTTCAGGTGGCTGCCTTCTTGCAGCTTTGTAGCCATGCGTGGAAGAATGTGTGGTTCGCACAAAGTGGGCGAACGTGGTTGCTTCAGGTGGCTGCCTTCTTGCAGCTTTGTAGCCATGCGTGGAAGAATGTGTGGTTCGCACAAAGTGGGCGAACGTGGTTGCTTCAGGTGGCTGCCTTCTTGCAGCTTTGTAGCCATGCGTGGAAGAATGTGTGGTTCGCACAAAGTGGGCGAACGTGGTTGCTTCAGGTGGCTGCCTTCTTGCAGCTTTGTAGCCATGCGTGGAAGAATGTGTGGTTCGCACAAAGTGGGCGAACGTGGTTGCTTCAGGTGGTTATTTCAGGTGGCTGCCTTCTTGCAGCTTTGTAGCCATGCGTGGAAGAATGTGTGGTTCGCACAAAGTGGGCGAACGTGGTTGCTTCAGGTGGCTGCCTTCTTGCAGCTTTGTAGCCATGCGTGGAAGAATGTGTGGTTCGCACAAAGTGGGCGAACGTGGTTTCTTCAGGTGGCTGCCTTCTTGCAGCTTTGTAGCCATGCGTGGAAGAATGTGTGGTTCGCACAAAGTGGGCGAACGTGGTTGCTTCAGGTGGCTGCCTTCTTGCAGCTTTGTAGCCATGCGTGGAAGAATGTGTGGTTCGCACAAAGTGGGCGAATGTGGTTGCTTCAGGTGGTTATTTCAGGTGGCTGCCTTCTTGCAGCTTTGTAGCCATGCGTGGAAGAATGTGTGGTTCGCACAAAGTGGGCGAACGTGGGTGCTTCAGGTGGTAGGAAGCTCACACACCTAAGCAGAAGTCAAACTGCAGTCCGCTTACTAACAAAAGCAAGGATGCAATCTTGGAAGCCGATAAGTTCTTAAAAGCTGCTGAATTATAATAAAAGAACTAGTTATTAATTTTAATTTTTGTGATTAATTTATAAAGTGAAAATATTGTGAAGCTTCCTGCTATGCAGATGGCTGCTGTTCTGAAAAATTTGGATTTCATTAAGGGAGGGTTTACAGCAGAAGAACTATTTTCAATTGTAGGTTTTTGATAATCTGTAAATAAAAGAATATGAAACAGATTAATGTCTTAGCCAGTTACTTAAAAAATTACAACGAACATACTTCTTTCAAAATATTTTTTTTCTAAGCAATACCAGAAACATAAATTCAAAAGAATTATTACTTTTGAATTTATGTTTCCGGTATGGGTATTTCTAATGCAACACAAATGAAAATAGTCACTGAATCAAGTTAATAAATAGTTAATAGGTAATCATTTAATCAATGAGTATGTAAAAAAGAAAACAGAATCCCTTCTTTCTGGGATTCAACAGAAAGGGATGACCTTGTTGTTAAAAATATTCTATTTTGGTTCTATCCGATATATTGATTATCTATCATTGATTTATATTAAAAAAAGTATATTAATTAATAATTTCTAGGTAAACTTATAGTAATACAAAATATTCCAAATATTTAGTCTTAAAATAATAAAGTAATTATTTAAGACTTTGATGTTGCTTCTATGTAATAAATTATTTTGAACCTTTCAGGGCACAGAATTTGGCATTTCGGATAATAAGGTATTTGCGCCCTTTTTAGGAATAACAATTTGTGTTACACATTTTCAAACTTAATGTCGAGATACAATTTAGATTCATGTCTTTTATTATTGTAAACAAAAAATTCGTTAAAAATGTTATAACATTATTTACCACAATCACCCTCATCTCCTTTTCAATTTCTTTTTATTTTATAGTTATAAAGAAAAAAGAGTGATAAAGAATAAAATTTCAGTAGACTATTAGAGAAAAATAATAATAAATTTTAAGCTTATATTATTGTGAAATTATTATTAAAAATATATTATATTTCTGATATAAACCATATTACTGCAGATACAAAAATGTATTGCTCTTACTTGCTATTGAAAATGGTGCTGAAAAAAATTTAGATTCCGCTCCATTTTTGGGAATTACTTCTACTTGGTTAAATTCTATTGTGGTTTCGTCTTCTTCTGGAATTGTGTACAAAACGCGATCTATTTTTTGAAGTTGCTTTTTAGGAGGATTGTCAGATTTTTGCACGAAATTGGGTTTTTTTTAGTTGTTTTGTGGCTGAGCATCTATTTTTTGAGGATTTGTTTTCTGGAACCAATTTTTTGTTATTGTATTTCTTTCTTTTTATGATAGTTGCCATTATTGTCTAGATTAAATAAGCTATTGTATAAGTTAACGTTGCAATTGAGAAAAAATATACGTTGGTGTTTGCAAAACTATTTGTATTTTCTATTTTGTAAATTTCGTCAATAAGGTTTTCAACTTAGAAATTGGAGGTTGAAATTTCATTTGAGATAAATTATAAACGAAATAATATTTTCATTGTTGTATACAACAATGTGTCTTTGTTATAATAAACTATTTATTATTATGTTATCTTTAATAATAAAGAAATGATTTATATTTAAAATAAGGATACATAGAACACATTGTTCCGAATGAATTTTTTTAGGTTTATTGCTGCCACATCCATTATTACACATTGTTCACTGTTTAATATTAAACACACTTCATTGAAATATCTAAATAAAAAGTTGAACTTTCAAAGTAAACATTTCAGATAATACTATTTATATGAACACATATGAAAAAAATGAGTTTATTTCAGCATTACCATGCATTATTATTCGAAAGGAATTAATGTTGATATAATAAAAATTATTTTGCAACTGATAAAGCCGAAGCAATTAATGATTAGAATGTACATTTACTCCCCTCTACAGAGTAAAATAATAGCATATAATATCAGAGTAGACATATTTATATCATGTCAAAATCAATTTATTATTTCTTAACAAAATCAATTTATTAAAAATATGTTTTATATAGATATAAATAATATTATAAATACATTTAAATTCCATTATAATTTTATTTTTACTTTCGGATATCAGTTTCATAATTAAGACACTTACTAATAATAAAGTGATTTTAGTAAAATTGTCCTTAAAAGTTACTTAGAATTACTAATAAATTACTAATTTTAGAACTGTTTAACTTTTTTACTAATTAAATATCATTCAATAGTACAGCCATTCCTCAAATAGGTGATAAAAATAGTGGAAGTCAAGGCTCATAATGCAAGTCTGAATATTCAAAGCAGTGTGTTTGTAGACAATGTGTTTGTAGATTAAAATATTTCAAGTCAAGCAGTCAATAACATTTTCAGTAAATTGAGTGGAACACACTTTATTTGAAAACATCAATATAATGTTTTATATTTTTACACTTGTAAATAAAATTCAAAATGAATAAAATTAAAAAATTTTAGCCACAAAAATTACATAAACCATTAAATATTTGTTAAAATTTTCAATCGTACAAAGTTCTTTTTTAGTTGAAATAGCGCTTTTAAACATATAAATTCGATATAAAAAATTGCTGTTGATTCTTTTTGTGAAAACAATGGACATATATATAATATATATATACATATTATTCTACGCTTATTTTAAACTATTTTTCAAATTCAGTGCAATTATTATACAATACTTTTTCACTTCCATTCAAATATATGTTTTCAAAATATCTCTAAGTTTAGATATGAAAGTACAATTTAAATAAAGGTATTTAAAGTAAAATGTTGATAAGATAAGCCATTTCATTTAATTTATTATTAAAACAAGTGAAATAATATATTAAGATACATGGTTGTTGCATAGCAGAAATTATTCCAGATCTATACATTATCCTTAGAAAATTTGCAGACATCATAAAGGAATGCGATAACGGGTAAATTTAGGTTTTCTAGCTGGATTTGAATATTTCTGTATTCAAAATCTTACTTATTTCTTCACGGTTGATATTGCTTTATTGTAACATTTTAAAAAACCGCAATTACTTATTGAAGGTATTCAAACTGAAGGGTTAATTTTCTTGTGTTTGGTACGACATTTCATAAATTTGATTCTTTTCAAGGACATGGATGTATGTTGTGGTTTGAAGTCTTCTTTAAGCTATTGTTTCGGACCAATTAGCCTTCACAATTCAAAGCGTAAGTTTAAATGAATCGCACATAAACTGAGTGAGATGTTTTACATAAGGACATGATTTACACTTAAGAATACGGTCCAAAAAAGTAACAAAAATGATAGACAAAGTTCAATTGATGAATAAACACTGAAATCAACTGAAGGATACATTTTAAAAAGTCGTAGTTGTTGAAATGTAAATTAAATGGTTTTCTGATGTATAAAAATTAAATCTGCTTTCATGCATTCAATAAATAAGTATATATTTCGTTAAACTATACTATTATTTATGATACAGATATATATTTTGAATTTTAACTAATATTATTGCAAGTAGTATATTTAGGAATGGAAATGTTTTCTTAAATATCACCTTCATATATTTAAGTATATCATAAACATAAATAAATGTTCTGAAAACAACTCATTTTTTTCGAATTTTCCCTTTTTTTATAAACCTTAATGTTACAAATGTTGATTAATATATCACCCATTTGTAATATAGAAGTTTATTTGTTTAATTATATTACATAGCATTTTTCTTCCTTCATTTATTCTTATGCAGAAAAATTAATATGTTATTTCAAAAATAAAAATGCTTAGAATTCACACAAATGTGCATTGACGTTTTTAAAATTTACCTTAGCTTTAAATTACTTTTCATTAAATATCAACATTTATTAGTTTTATTTTTTGGGTATTAATAATATAAGAGAGGCATTTGCCTGAAAACATTTATTGTTGTTACCAAATTCTCTGTAAACACCAAATGCAATTTTAATAAATTAATAGTTGCAAATCATATTTTTTCTGTAAATAAGCATAATGAATTTATAAAAATGCATTTTAAGTAAATGCACAAACTTACGTTTGTTATATAAAATCATATTTATTATTTTCTTCAGAGTTTAGAATAGTAAAACTTAAAATGATAACCAAAATCTATTACACGAATATTAACAATACGAAAGATTGAATTATTGCCATTATATTTAAATTGCTTGCAATTAATACAAAAAACATTTGCCTGTTCCGTAAATGTAAATTTAACAATATTTATATAATATTAAAAATTACAAGTATTTTAAAATTAATACAAAGATTATATTGATAATGAAATTAATACAGTGACTATATATACATGCATATAAATTTACTGAAACGAAAAATTATAAATATACTCGAGATTATCACAAATTGGTAAAATACAAATTACCAATTTGTGATAATCACGTGTAAATACATCTGACTAAATTTTGCTTAGCAACTATGTTGTACCAAGTGTTATAAGTAACAGCAGCAACACACATATGTGAGATATCTCTTCTTACTCGTTGCTGTCTTTACTTCGATGACACTCACCGCCAGGAATTCCAGAATTTTCCAAATGCATTTTTGCAATCTCTTTTCCTTTACCATACCTGTCACAGAGTTGAGTTTCAATGAAATTATTCTCACAGGAATAGTCTATAATATTATCTCCCTCTAATTTATAGAGTTTTTGACTTCCCAAAAGTTTCTCGTACTTTTATCTAGCTCTTCCAAAACTAAGCTACAGTACACAGCTGGACTGCTATTCATTTCCTTACCCCCACCCCACAAAAAAAAAAAAAATACCGAGTTCTGCAACATCAACTCAGAATTCAGTGGTTTCACTTGATATGTTTTAAGAGTTTAAGAAGCCTTTGAGTCTAATAATGTATCCACTTTTTCCCCTTGTTTATTAAAATTTTCCTCTACTGACTTTCATGTTTTCTAATTCCAGACTACTTATCTCAAAATGTTTCGTAGTAGCAAACTCCGTTGTGTTTGGAAAAACTGTCAGTTCTATCACTCGTTGATAGCTACCATCCCGATTAGATATTTTGTCTGTCATTGAGGTATCCACAGCATTATTCAGTTCAGAAATTACTCTACGTTTATTTAGTTTTAGATTTAATTTTTACACGTAGCGCTTAGATACAAAGACTGACTGATAACTGCCTGATCTAATAGTGATCATGCAGCATAATAATTCCCAAACATATCTGCCAATTGTTGTACATAGTAGCGCTACTTTGCAAAACCAATTTAGAATCTAGTCTCTTAGCATTTATTGCAGGAAAAATATTTATTTCAGTCTTTTAATTTTAATATGGTTCAAATACCCGACGATATGACTTAAAAATTGTTGCTTTTTGGAGCATACGATTTTCATCAAATGCTGAAAATTGATTCTCACAATGATCAGTAAAATGTAAACAAGTATGTTCTTTCTTTTTACTGCACTGCAGCTTACAATTACATGAGGAGACTGTGATTCGAGGAACAATTATATTACATCATACTTTCCTGCACAAAGTCAGATCTTTCTTTCACGAAAAGTTTATTTTTTTATTTTTTAAAGTTTTATTGGAGACATTTAGATAAGAATAATTTTTGAACATAATTCATTTTGAAGTTTTAAACTCAAACACAAAGGTCTTACAAACATAATTCGATTTATGAAATTTGTGCCCTCTTTTTACTTCCTTCTCTGTTCCACGGGGTACATGACCTATTTTCCTACTTTCTGTATCGATGTGATTATGATGAAATATAAATACCTGTATAGTTAGACATGTAGTAGGGCTAGTATAACTTTTCTTCTGTTTGACTCCCAATTGAAACGGTAGTTCCTTAACCAAGTTGCTGAATAATTTATTTGGTACCACAAATTAACATAGACCTTTATATTCACTAGCACTCAGAATCAACAATAGTTACAATCCTACGGGTACAATTCAAATTGAATATAAATTTCTTATCAAAACTTTTGAACACTGCGAAAGAAATTTAAATCGTCTTGGAAAGAACTTTGAAATTCTTTTAATATCAAAGTTCTTTCCAAGTTCTTTTAATATCAAAGTACATTAGCCTTCTAGTATTGCGCTAAATCCTCAACCGTAATATGAATTAATAAATTTTGTTGAATATCTGTTCTCAAAATATTCTACAAAATCTTAGTTTTGTAGTCCTTAAGTGTTTTTTTTTTTTTTTAATTCTGAAATGATCTTTTAAGAGACAAAGTAAGTAAATGCAGAGATTCGGATAGCTACAGTAGCGGCATAGGTTAAGCTTTAACAATTTTGTTAAAAAAAAAACAACTTCGGAACTGTATAGATTTGAAGCGATTTCAAATTTTCTCGCCAAGTGCTGCGCAGCTATCTCGCCAACCTAAATTGTGTCACTGCGCAGAATATCCGCTGATTAAATAGCGATCGCGTTCGAACTTCAATTTTAGAATCACAGACTATTAGCGATTTCAAACATCAAAATTTTAAATATTTCATTATAATTACGTTCTATAAAAGTACTGAAATTCTAATAACTAGAAAAAAATTTCTTATTAAAATTCGAGTTTTAATATACCGGGCAACTAAAAATTACTTCAATGTAGTGCTACCTACTACAGAGATAACTGAATAATAAAATTAATTTTACAGTTCTTTATTCAAAGGCGACAATTTTCATTAAAAACTGTAATTTTCTCACATAATTTAAGAAGTCTTTAATTTTTCCCGACGATTTAGAATCTGATTTAATTTTTTCAAGCTCCAATTGCCTTTTTACTAGCGTCAATTTAATGCATTCTCTTCACCTTCAAAAAATTTAATTTCAAGTTATTCAAGATATTTAGGATTTAACTAATTTGCTTGCTTTTTTTTCATTTAAATATATTTATGTTTTAATATTTCTTGTCGATGCCGGCCAAGTTGTCAAGTGGTCAGGGTGCCTCTCTACGGATAGGTAGGTCCTGGGTTCGAATCCCAGTTCAGGTATGGATCTACTTTCTCTCTCTCTCTCTCTCTATCCTATCTTTGTCTTTCCTTGTGTATGAATGAGGTGTGAATGGTTGCCTCTCCTATAAACAGGTGTCCTATAACCAATGGCATGTGTGTGTACTGAAAAAGTCGGACTCCACACCAAATACGGTTCATTTGGAAAAGTGGTGCAGCGCACCCCAATTTGCCACCCTAGCTGGCACACGAGAACAACAACTAATTTGACAGTACTTTCAAATTCCTCATTATTATTCTTATACACATCACTATTGTTCTCTGCCACAATGGTTCTTTTTAGTGCCAACAGTCGCAGGTGTGCGCGCGCGCGACGCGCTGTACTTTCACATTAATCTCCTCTGTGATTTTAACTAACGCATATTTTAAACGCGATAGAGCTAAATATGCCATTAGACTGTAACAAATAAAAAATAAATACGAATTGTTTCATTTCAGGACACTCAACGTACACTAATATTCCATCAGATTTATAATTTTTAACAACTTTTCTCAAATTTGCTGTAAGATTTAGAAACCACAATGCCTTTACAAAACTCTCTCCGGGGGACTGTAGTGTTCACACACTGGTTTCAATTTCTACAACGAATCATTTGAAGAGAAGCAAACAACAAAATATAACAATAATAAAACTCTCTATTAACTCATAAAAACAGCACATAAACTGCAGTCTTTATAACATCTCAATCACAATCTCTTTTTACATTTATAGAACAGACATTTACTTAATATCAGTTAACGAGCGCGTTTTCAAACATTTGCTTCACTTCAATTGATTTGTGTTTAATATATATATATATATATATATATATATATATATATATATATATATATATATATATATATATATAAAATAAATTTTCTTGAAAATGAAATCGTGAAAACATATACTTATTACGAAGCGTGAATTCGTACGTGAAGCATAAAATTATGGAATCTGTCCGTATGATTGTTATATTATATTATATTATATTATATTATATATATATATATATATATATATATATATATATATATATGTATATATATATTATATATATATATATAATATATATATAATATATAAAGATATATATATATATATATATATATAAAGATTCACGTAGGAATTCACGCTTCGTAATAAGTATATGTTTTCACGATTTCATTTTCAAGAAAATTTATTTTTTAAAACATTTTCCTGATGATGGAGCAGGAAATCATTTTTAACAATGCTGAATTTGTAGCCTGATAAAAATTTGATTAATATTTAAGAATCTTTTAGGAAATACAGTGATAAAAAGATATATAATATCCTCTTTGCCAAACTACTGCAAATTATAACTATTGAATTTATTAAATAAATACACAAAAATTAGGTGGTTAGTAAAGGTAGATGATCCTTTAATAAGCACTATGTTTAAATAAAGAATGTTACTTATTAGTTGAGAATAAAACACACACACACTTAGAATCACCAATGTTTTAAAAATAAAGTGTAAATAGAATGGATCTCAAAATCTCCTTCGTTAGGATTAGAATACGATCTTATTTACCAATATATAATAAAAAAATTAAGGCTTTGACAAAAGAGTTGGTTACGTTTCGAATTATCACCTAAATGTTAGATTTCATAAAATTTCGAAAGATTAATTAATACGCTTTATACAAATATACATTTGTGACTGAAATATAATCAATTTAAAGTCTTGGGGTGTTTTCTGATATCACGACACGGTATTTTAAACCCTAAAATATACGCTCACATAAAATATAACTGTGTCAAACTCATTAGAATATATTTGTCCACAACAAGTGTCCTTTTTTGTTTAATATATATGTGTGTGTGTCCTTTTTTGTTTGATATGTGTGTGTGTGCGTGCGTGCGTGTGTGTCCTTTTTTGTTTAATGTGTGTGTGTGTGCGTGCGTGTGTGTCCTTTTTTGTTTAATGTGTGTGTGTGCGTGCGTGTGTGTCCTTTTTTGTTTAATGTGTGTGTGTGCGTGCGTGCGTGTGTGTCCTTTTTTGTTTAATGTGTGTGTGCGTGAGTGCGTGTGTGTCCTTTTTTGTTTAATGTGTGTGTGTGTGTATGCGTGCGTGTGTGTCCTTTTTTGTTTAATGTGTGTGTGTGCGAGTGCGTGTGTGTCCTTTTTTGTTTAATGAGTGTGTGTGCGTGCGTGTGTGTCCTTTTTTGTTTAATGTGTGTGTGTGTGAGTGCGTGTGTGTCCTTTTTTGTTTAATGTGTGTGTGTGTGTGTGTGCGTGCAGCTCACCAAACATATCAGGAGTTTCTCTTAACTAAACTTTTAATGATTTAATTGAGTTTTTCAAAATTTTTCTGGTGCTTTGATGTTAATCTCCAAAAGCATTGGATTCTAAACTCTTTTAAATTCCTCGGAACATTAGATTAAACATTGAATTTTATTTGAGAACTTGTTTCATTCATCTTTTTGACAATTACAATTCTGTGTGACATTCAAACAATTTATGTAAAAATATATATATTTTAATGTCTTCATTTTTTAAGTTATGCTTATAATTGATGTCTTAAAAATGTTTTGCACATCTAATAATATTTAATTTGTTTCTTTATCTTAAAAGAAATATATTAGGTTTTCCTTCCTTTCGTTTTTTTTAAGCAAATAGTTTCAACCATTCGAGCAAACTTTTAACGTTTAAAGCGTTATTATATCCTAAATTTTTCTGTAAATCTGTGAACATGAATTTTTGTTTCTTTTGAAATTTCCAGTATAGAAATACATTACATATGTTTTTAAATTTGTGCATTGATAATTTTGTAGTGGGGATTTAGATGTTTTAATACTCTGGTAAAATTTCTTGTAAGAGAAAATTGCTATTATAGTATTTTCTAGGAATATGTAAATAAGCATGGTAAAGTTGATATTATATAATATGATTGAAACTTTTAAACATTGAATTAGAATGTAAACAAAGAAATTTTTTGTTATAAGCTCAAAATTTGTAATATAGTCACTATATCTAGAATTTTTGATTATTTGTTTATTTTTCTTTTTATTTCATGACTTTTACGTATATTAAACTTTTTATTCCTCAAGAATCCTCTCTGAAGACCGTTCGTTATGGATGCCTGTAAACTTTACAAAAGCAATTCCAATTAATTGTTATAATGACAAGGAAAAGAAAACAAATTATTTTATATTAACGGAAGAATAAATTTAAATTAAACAACATGCTATTGTCTTATTGATCTAAATAAATATTTGTCGTATATAGTTTAAAATCAAAATGTAGTTTCATATTTACAAAAGATCTATTTTATGTCATCAAATGCAACGTGTTCATTTTATTTAATTATATCTTTTATTTATTTTGAAAATAATTGTCATATAGATAAATTATGTGTATTGTTATGTCTGCAAGTTAATGTTTACTTGAATATTGTTAAACTAATGATGAAGAAATAAATATGAGATTTAAGTGAACTCTTTATATTTAAGCTACAAAAAAAAAAAGGTAAAGATAATCCAGTGATAAATTCAAATAATCATCTGTTTGATATCAAATGAACAAGGGGAAAATTTTTATTATTTTGTTATTATCCTTAGACAGATATTCAGCTTTAAAAAATCATTAACAAAAAAATTTAACCTATAAAAATATTCACATATAATTAAGGAATTGTACGATGCCTATAGAATTTGCTATACAAAAGCTCCTCGTAGAAGCAGGCTAGATAATAAAATTTAGTGTCTTGTAAATTTGTATGAATTTCACCACATCATAATTCATGCTTCCAACGGTAAATATAAAGAAGCATTCTCCAGCAAACATGCTGTACAATCCAGGATTCCAAATTCTAAATTTTTTGATGATGAAAATATGTTGTCAAGATGGCGTTTTGAGACTTGAGAATGACGTAATTACTAGGGTTGCCAAAATGAATTTTTCGGCATAATTCTTATAGGTCTCATATATCTATGAGGTTATAAAAACCAGGTTTTTAGATAACAATTCACTAAAAAAATGCAAAACTCAGAATTGGCATCCTGAATTTTACTGTATCTGTTCCCATTCTCCAACCGAAGATTAAAAGCTTGCTTTGGTTATTGAAAATGCAAACATCGACTGTGATACTATCTCGAAGCAAATAAATTTTGAAGTTTAAAAAATATCCAATTATTAAATAGAAAAGTAACTGCTTATAGTTGGTTAGTGTAGCATTCGAGGAATAAAATAATGAAAATTGTTTTTAAAAACAACTTGAAAAAAGTGAATGGTCAGTATTTTGTTTTCCTTATAATTATTTTAATTTTAAGATTGTTTCTAGATTTTTTATGTTTTAAAGTTATTAAATACGTTACTTGGATTTCACATTTGCTTTGAAATATAAAAAGATCATCTCAAAACTTTTTGAAATCTATTTCATTATATCAAAAATAATATCTTATTATAAGAGTTTTATGTTATTTTACATTGGGATTTCCCTTGTTTGGGAGAATTAATCTGGTGAGGAAAATCATGCTCTTTTTTTATTTTCAGTAATTAATTATAAGTCGTTAATGAGTATACTATGAACAATAACTTATTTATGAAATATAAGAAAATTGATTAAAATAAATATAAAGTGGATCAGAATAAAATAATTTTAAATTGATTCTTTATATTAAATAATGAAAAGAAATCAGTAAGTTTTCAAATTAATCTATAAAAATTGTTTTTTTGAATAATTTTATTCAAAAAATAAATTTCCATATTAAAGATTAATAAGTAATAAGTCAGCTTGGAACTGTCTTTTATCTTATTATCTGATAGAGCACCCGGTTAGAGTGAAAATTATGGTCACATCTTGCCAAGAGTAAAGAAAAAGGTAAAATTTTGTGATTTTTTTCAGTAGCCAAATAAATTAGCCAAAAGGGATTAATTAATTTCCATACTCAGTTTGGTGTTGGTGCCATGTCTTGATGCATATAATTCATTAAGGACGGTGCATCAGTACATGGCTTACAAAAAATATCAAGCACAGAGTGTTGCATTACATATTTTTGTACATTTGCATTTGAATTTTTATATATATATATCCAATTTTATCAAGAAATATTAATAGCAATTTTTTATAGTGAAATTATATGTTTTTAGTGCTCTATTTTTATCTAAAAAGCAAATTTATACGATTGAAAAGTTGCACAAATATTTAACAGTTTATACAAATTTTGTGGCTAAATTTTTTTTAATTTTAGTCATTTTGATTTTTAATTTCAAATGACAAGATTAAATATTATTTTAATGTTTTCAAATAAATTGTTCAACTTAATTCATCTAAAATGCTATTTGAATGTTTGAAAAGCAAAATTTTGATCGCAGTCTATAGACACACTGCTTTGAATATTCAGACTTGTATAATGAAACTTCACTTCCACAATTTTGTCACCCATTTGAGAGAGAGATGTACTATTGAAAATACTAATGAATGAGAATTAATTATTTAAAAGGTTAAAGACTTAAAATATAATAGGAAATAATTAAAAACATATTTATTAAAACCTTTCATTTTTAGTAAATAATTTAATATTGGAACTGATATTAAAGAATAAAAAAAATTAAATGTTATCATTATAATTGCTTCTGTTTTAACAGTTGCAAAGTAGTTTTTAGTAATAACAACTAAATTCGAAAATTAATGTTTGATAATGTTAACATAAATTCATTTTTCATGTGTTTTCATATAAAGATTTCTGAAATATTTAAAATGAAAGTGTGTAACGGTTTATAAATTTCTATTAACTGTTCGAATTTAAACATCGAACAATGCGTAATGTTTGACCATTCAGCAGTAAACATCAAAGAATGCTAATCTGAACAATGTGTTATATGTATCATTGTTTCAAGTATAAATTAATTGTTTATTAACATAAGACTCAAAGACACATTCTTGCTTACAAGAATGAAAATATTCTTTCATAACAACAGATATTTTATTTCAATTGCAAGTAAAACCTCCAACTTCTAAGTCTAAAACATTACTGGCGAAATTTACATTATAGTGTATAATAATTAAAATTACATTATATTAAAATAACTCCGCAAGTGCATTTTCTTTCCCGATTGCAATATTAACTAACACAATAGTTTGGTAAATATAGGAACTAATGGCAACCATTATAAAAACAAAAAAATATAATAACAAAAAGCTTGCTCCCTCAAAGAAATCCGTGAAAAATAGAAGTCCAGCCGCAAAACGACTAACAAAGCCCAATTCCGACCAAAATTCTAAAACACTTCCTACAAAGCAGCCTCAAAAAATAGTCCGACTTTTGTACAAAATCCAAGAAGAAGATGAAACATTATTTGAAATTAACCAAGAAGAAGAAATTCCCAAAAATGAAACAGAATCTAAATTTAGATCCGTACCATTTTCAATAGCAGGTAAGAACAATACATTTTTGTATGTACTGTAATTAGGTTTATATATCAGAAATATGATATATTTTAATAACAATTTGATAATAATAAAAACTTATAATATTTATTATCATTTTTCTCTAATTGTCTATTATAATTTTATTACCTCAATGATATCATTCTTTTTACTTTTTTGCTGTAAAATAAAAGGAACTTGAGTAGAAGCTAAGAGTGATAGGGGGGGGGGCTAGTGTAATAACATTTTAACGAAATTTTTATTTACAATAATAAATGACGTGAATCTAAATTGTATCTCGTCAATAAGTTTGAAAATGTGTAACACAAATTGTTATTCCTAAAAGGGTCACAAATATCTTATTATCCGGAATGCCAAATTTTGTGCTCAAAAAAGTTCAAAATAATTTAATGCGTATCAACAATATCAAAGTTTTAAATAAGTACTTTATTAATTTCAAAATAATTATCTGGGATATTTGGTATTTCTATAAATTTATCTAGAAATTATTCAGTAATGTAATTTTTAATGTAAATCAATGATAGGTAATGAATCTATTGGATAGAATAAAATTAGAATATTTTTCACAACAAAGCTGTCCCTTTTTATTGTACAATTAATTTTCAAAAAGAAGGAATACTATTTTTTTTCCATATTTAATTGTAAAATAAATAAAATATTAACTATTTGCTAAGTTGCATTCGTAATGATTTTAATTTTTTGAACTGTTAATTTTTAATTTATGTTTTCGATATGGTTTAGAAATTTTTTTCGGCAAAGTATGTACAATGTTAATTTTTATTTAAGTAACTTTCTAAAACATTAATCTGTTCTTTTTCTTTTATTTACAGAAGACAAATTTCAACAAAAGTTTCCCTTGGACAATAATAGCATTACCGCAGAATTAGAAAATAGTACTTCAGATGCAAACCCTCACTGTATGAAATCCATATTTTACAAAACAGCAGCCATCTGCATAGCTGGAAGTGTCACCATTTTCGCAATTTATAAACTAATCACAAAATATAAAAATTAATAACTATTTTTTCTTATTATATTTCAGCATTTTTAAAGAACTTATCGGCTTCCAAGATTGCATCCTTGATTTTGTTAGTAAGCGGACTGCAGTTTGACTTCTGAGAAGGTGTGTGGGCTTCCTACCACCTGAAGCACCCACGTTCGCCCACTTTGTGCGGACCACACATTCTTCCACGCCTGGCTACCATTGTTGCAAGATGGCAAAACTGAAGATTGCGCACGCTGCAATACCACCCGCAGCACCCACTCTCCCCTACTTTGGGCGAGATGCGCAGCTTCCACAAGACATAATCTGCTACACAAGGAGAAGAGGGAAGTAAATACTGCCTTAAATTCTGCTGATTTTTCAGTTCCACAAAAGAAAATGGGTGCAATCTTGGAAGCCGAAAAGTTTAATTTCAATATTTTTTTTTAAATTTATTCTCTATTTTTATAACCTACAATAGCATAATTCCAAGTGGCAGGACTTTTGATTTATCAGTTAGAAAATAAGACGGAGCAATTTTGAAATATCATATGAAAATACAGCCAATATTCCAAGCATTAATATTTAAACATTTTCAAAAGCATTAAAATGAACTATGATGAAAGCAGTTGTGTTGGGAGAAAAGCATAATTTAATTCATTTGGAAAAATACATCCTACAAATTCATTGATCATTGAGCAAGTTTATTTCATAGCGGGTACAGTATATACAGCAACTTCAGATACGTACAACTACAACAGATTTGTACAGAAGTGAGCATAATTATTGTTTTCTGGATGAAAAAAGTTTATGTATAATTACTTTTTTGGCTCAAAATCTTTGCAATTGATATTTATAAATAAAATAAGTTAGCTCAGTGTATGTTGTAATTATTTATTTTTATTTTTGTTTATTTTTATTTATTTATTTATTTATTTATTTTTACATATAAGAAATTTTTTTCTTTTTTACAAAATTTGGTTCAAAAAATCTTATTAAGACTAATTGAAATACATGAAAAAATTTAGTGAATGTGTGTGTGAAAATGTTTTTAACTTATTAATATTATCAATTTAAATTAACTGCTTAAAGTGTGTTTCGTAATGCCCAACAGATGAGATAAATTTAAATACATTCACTGTATTTTGAAAAAAATAAAGAAATATAAATAGAGAATATACAAATAAATACAAACCTATACCGGTGTAGTATAAATGCATTGAGAGAGAGAAAAAATACAGATATAATTAATCAACTGTTTTATTTTTAATAAGAAGTGTTATTTAAAGAGAATAATTAATTCTTGTTAATTTAATAAAACTATATTATCATTTCATCTTATAATTTCTAATGTGAATTTGATATGCACTATTTGATATGCATTACTTTGAAAAGGGATTTAAGATACGGTTTTAAAGGAAATACAGTGAAATACTTAATTACGGATTTGTAAAACCAGTGGATTTCTCTTTATTATATTTATCGTTATGCAAATAAAACGTTTTACCAAAAATGATAGTTCCGAAATTATGCATTTTAATGAGTATTTCAATATAATTCTTCTTATGAATGTTTGATAAAAAGCAAACTGAGTGATTCTAAGGAAACAATAACACATACAGTTTTCTTCTCGAATCTTACACAAGGAAGCTATCCTGTATAGCGGGATCATTAGCATCATTTTTGATCACGAAGTTAGTTCGAAAGCGTGTTTTCTCAATAAGCAATGAAGTTATACATTAAAGAATTAAGAGAGTTTGAGTTAGTGTAATTTTCGTGATACATAATTTTCTGAAACAGTTTTTCAAGTTAGTATTAAGCACAATTTAACGAGACTTATTAAACTCCAAAAATAGCAGTAAAGGAAATATAGAGTATGTTAAAGTGCAACGAAAAAAGTAGTTTTTTTTATTATTTTACTTAATTGTTGAGAATTGTGCACATTAAGAAAGTAATGTAACGATTATGGGGAGACTAACACAGAATTGAGATTTGTCAGTTTTACTCCTAGATACAGAAATTTCAAAGGAGTGCATTAAAAAATTTTTCCAAACATAAAATATAATCACACATACAATTCGAATTCAAAGGAATTAGCAATCCTCAAGTAAAGAAATTTTAAAATCTTTTTATTTATTCAAACGAATTCTTTCCCTTACTCTTTCGAAAAGTCATCATGCATCATTCAAATCTTGTTTTTGTTACTTATGGTATATATGTGAATAATGCATTTCTGATAAAGTAAATTAATGTATATCAGTGATGCATTATGAATACATTGTCTTTTCTATTTAAATATATGTAAATATATGCCTTAAGTTTTAGGAAAAATAGTCTAGTTTCTACTTTAAAACATAAACATGGAATTAGCATACAAAAAGTAAAAATAACAAAATATGTTTTAGTAATTCTGATGCAATTATGAGTAGCAATCAAGAATTTTCCTACAGAAAACTTTGTTATTTAATTTATTTTAGCACTGCAAACAGTATTAAACAATTTAAAAAAACACTAAAGCCTGTATAAAATAAAACTTTTAAAAATGTATTTAAGTTATTAAGTCTTTGTTTCTTGAAGACGATAAAAAGAGAATGTATTGTTGAAAAGTCAATTTTCCTCAAAGTATATAAACTAAATTAATATTTAGTGCTAAGCGAAATATTTTAAGAATATGTCCATCATTCAGTGTCCACTGAGCTAATATTTCGTTTCAAAAATGATATGATAATTATGTTGTTTCCTGAAGAATAATTTCTTTTAAGAGATTCATCTTCATGTAATCAATTTTGAAATATCTACATTAAATTGTTACGGCATAATTTTCTGTGCTTGAATTACGACTTTTGAATACCAGAAATCACAAAATAAGAAGCATTCATTAGAATTTCGTAGTATAGAAAATGACGATGATATAAAAAGATAAGTGTTTGATTTAAGAGTACATGGAATAGCCTGAATGCTAAAGAGGGAAATATTATCCATTCTAAATCTGACAATTATAATGTTTTCATCATTAACGATGACAAGTATGAGGTTATTATCACAAGAGGAAATAATAAAGTTTTTGTTAATTTGTGAGCCCACAATTGTTTTATTTTGGAAGTTAATTGATGGCACTTTTTTACAACACAAGCATCTTCCATGTGTATAACAATTTACACCAAGAGTTATGTTACTTCTGTAAGCAGATGTGGTTGATATGTTTTTCACGAGTGAAACATTTTAGTAAATTCGAAGTCATTTTCACGTCCCATTAAAATTTGAATATACTTTACATCACGTTACTAATTGTGCCCTGCTTTTTAGTCACAATAAGATCGGCTTTTAATTAAGCTCAGAACTTTTAGTATGAATTCCGAAGAAATCACGAAAATTTTGCTTCATTGCTAGGCTGGAATGATTGTTCAAAAAAGAAACTGGCCTGTGGATGAGTGGTTAGCATCCCGATCATTTGGCTGTTGTTGTTTTTACACCAGCTTGCTTCCCTGTACAGAGTTGATATCTAACTATTAGATAAATTCAGCTGATTTGAGGCTTCGTGATTTTGAAGCAGGGACTAAGCAAGATAACCCCAATATTTGTAGAGCCACCACAGAGGAATCATTTCACATGAAGGGACACGTTCAAAATAACGTGTCCCAGCCACCTCTAGAGAATACGATGGATCTTTGGTTAAGATTGGGATTCGAACTCACTATTTTCCGACAGCAAGAAAGATGCCGTAATCAACATGACCATCTCAACCTCACCACTTAGATTGGTAGTAGCGCGTTCGGAGCCTGATCTAGCCATAAATGTTCCTTTCTATGTTTCTTTGACACTTCGACTAAGATGATTTAATGAATGTGGCCTATACTGTAAACTGATTTTTGGGGGAGTGAGAAATATAATGCTAAACGTCTGCCTGATTTGGCCCACCGGATAAAATAAATGAGTGAAAGTTTCCTCCATATTGACGGAGAGTTATCACCAACATCCAACTGTTGATATAATAAAATATCTTACAGAATTTAATTAAAAATCTACATTTAAAACATACGTTTTTAAAAAAATTCTGATTAAAATGTATTATTTTGAAACAAATGTAGCAATGTGCCCCAAAAATTAAAGCTAATATTATTTTAAATCAAATAATATAACGTGAACATGTATTTGGAATTTATATTTTTTGATTTTGCGGTGATCACATTTGCCGTGACTGACTCTTTGTATAGAATATTGTTAAAAATGTAATATTTGAAAATGATTTATTTTAATAATCTTTATTCAAAATAATCACATGTTTATTTTATAAACATATTTCATACATAATAAATTTAATTATTAAAAGCTAAAATAATTTACATTGTTAATTTTTAAGTAAATTTTTTATATGCATTAGGAAAATATATGAGATTGCTGGAAATGTATTGAAAAAAAGGAGGTTTTAAAAATAAAAATAAACATTCACTAAAATCAAAGGAAATATTTTTTTAATTAATTAAGTTTAAAATAAATGTAGTACATTGCACGCTTAATGACCGTTACTTAAAACACATATGCTGGCAAGCATATAAAAATAAGTGGATAACAAATACATACTATATTATATTGAGGATTGTAAAGAGCAAAATTTTCCGTGTCGAATGTTGGAGTTATTTTTAAGTAATACTAAATTTTGATAGAATATTTAACGTATTTGGCTGAAATGTAAATTGTACAGATGAAATAATATATTTAAGGAATTATTTCCTAAAACAATAAAACTCTCTTTCATTAAATTGTTTATTCTCCAAAAATGTATTCAACGACTCAATATCACTATCGCATATAACAGTAAATCACCAAGCACAAATAAAATCAACAGCTATGAATAAAAAGTCATCTCCTACATCCATAATTTTCTATTATTCTCTGCACTGCCATTTGAATTACGATTCACGTGTTCAGTTCCTTCCTTCCTTTTTATCTTTATACACCTTTCCTCGTTCAAGCTTGGGCACAACATCTATGCTGATGTCATAAAGACCCGTAAAAGTTACCACATGCAGCTGTTCACATCACATTTTTATTTCTTTCTAAATATTTCAGATGAATTTTTCATCCATATATATATATATATATGTGTATATATATATATATATATATATATATATATATATATATATATATATATATATATATATATATATATATATATATATATATATATATATATATATATATATATATATATATATATATATATATATATATATATTCATATATATATATATATATATATATATATATATATATATATATATATATGTTCATTCCTTATTCAGAATATGTTACTCATGAGCTCCAGTGAGGAATTGTCAGATATAACGAAGTAAACGACACCAGAAAGATGAAAATTTGAATCCTAAAAAGTAAATTTAGTTGATTTTGGTGTACTTCCTGTACAATAATTTTAAAGAGAGGTGATTTATAATAGTAAACCTAATATATATATATATATATTTTAGGTTTACTATTATAAATCAGAAGATATAATATAAAGAGGTTTATTATATAAAGATACTATTATAAAGAGGTTATAAACAGCAAAGGCAAGGACTATATATATATATATATATATATATATATATATATATATATATATATATATATATATATATATATATATATATATATATATATTAGGTTTACTATTATAAATCACCTCTCTTTAAAATTATTGTACAGGAAGTACACCAAAATCAACTAAATTTACTTTTAAAGTTTTCAAATTTTAAACAATCTTTCTAATCGTTTACTAAATTATGCTGACAATTCAAAGGAATGAGCTCTTCATATAACATATTATAATATATATATATATATATATGTGTGTGTGTGTGTGTGTGTGTGTATGCGTGTGTATACGTTTCATCAATTTAGAGTGCAATATGAAATAGCGCTAAGCGAGGATATCTTATCATGTAAATAATAGGGTTAGGAAAAGATGGGTAGAAAATTGGTCCAATATTTTTATAGCTATAAAGCAAAAACCAATTTTAAGATATAGAAACATAATAATCGATTAAACAAATAAAAATAAATAAAAGTCTAAATCAGTACGATTGCACTTCATATCAATCAATCAATCACTTCTGTTTTTCCAATTATGTGCTTTTTTATCAAGTGGGAATCCAATTTACAATATCCTTTTGTGCTCTGTAAGAAGTTGTTGGTAAGTAGATAAGGCAATATTAATCTTGCCTTTGAACTCCTGTCAAAATTTGGGCATTCTCATTCAATTGGTTCATAATTTCTGTAAGTGTACAAGCTATGCTATTTGGAAACTCTGTTGAAAGTTCCTTTTGGTTTTCTTTAGAATCACTATTTTCAATAACTTTGTGTTTTTCTCAGTCTGCTAATTCCTTGAGCTCATCATTAAAAGATTTTTTGCTATTTGTTGCACTTTTTCTTTGACATTTTCCATAGTTATCGCATCTGAAATTTGTCGATTTGTTCTGCTAAATGCACTATTTTTCCTCTATTTTGTATCGGCAGAGTTGTCAGTTCCACCTCCCTTTCTTAGATTTGGCCAGATGTTCTTCCACACATTTTTTCAAACATTTTTCAGTAATGCCATTGCAAGAATAGTTTATATATATTCTACAATGATCATGATATTGTATTTTTTCAAAAACTCTCTTCTCACTGGTTTTTTCAAACATTTGTCTAAACATTGACCGTACGTAAATCCTTAAAATTTGATACAACGCCTTGCTCCGTAGATTGGGTTGAGGCAGTTGTTTTATGTGGCAAATGTTTGAAACGATAAAAATTCGTTCGATTAACACTACTGAAAAGTAGAAAAATAGATAAACTGCATCGTATATCGTGAACCCTAACACTGCTTGAAACTTCGGGAAATCTCCATAATTAAATATAAGAGCGCATTAAACCGAAAGAGCGTTAAGCGGAGGTCTGACGGTGTACATATATAACATCTTTTACGTTATCCAAAACTATCTGTACAACAGAGCAAAGGAAATTGATTACTACGAAGGTATCTTTAAAAGAAATATAAACAGATGTTTCCCACAGGGATTTAGGGTAGGTACTGTTTTATAAAACTTCTTCTTTAACAAGTTCGTCACCTTCCCTTGGCATACCCACACAAAAATACAGGGGCACTTAGAAGATGTAATTCTCAAAGTCAACGCTCCAGTCAATAAAAAGAATTAAAGAACATCACCCCAAACTCCTTCAACAGCTTCCATAACCTTTGTTCTCAACATAACCTCAAATTCTCTATTTCAAAGACTAAGACCATATTTTTTAAAAAACACAAGAAAATTCTGCGATCCTACTCAAGACTCTGCATCAATGGTAATAGTACCTCTAAATCCACCACGATACAATATCTAAAAATTACAATTGACAAAAAACTCTCTTTTCTGCCATATTTTCAACAGATCAAGAACAAGGTTATCCCTATTACAACCAAGTATAAGTGTATGACTGGAAATAATTAGGGACTTAGGCCAAAAATGTTAAAAATCCTTTACAGCACAGTCACTAAAAATATTATAAATTGTAGTGCCTCTGCCTAGAACCTGCAAAACGAGCATTCAGTGACAATTCACACTCGCTATCACTAGAGCCTTCCGAACTATGTGACGAGGATCACGAGCGATCTGCGTTATTACTGGCAGTCCACCATTATACATCACTGGGGAAGTGAAAGCAGCCAAAACACTCATCTTAAGATTCCACCAAGTATTGTATATTTAAACACCAACATAAACAACAGATGGTTTACAACATGGAGTATACCTCTATCTCACATCCTAGCAATGTTTGCAAACACCTCTTATTTACTAGCAAAAAACCAACTACTCCAGTAAATAATGATGAAATTAAGTTCTTCACAGAGGGGTCCAAGCTAAATTGAATCGCTTACAGAGCTTTCGTCTGTTTTAAGGATGAAGAAGTGATAAAAACTGGTCTTAAAGACTCCATTTCAACAACAGCCTCTTACAAGTCGAATCACTAGCGATCGTTCTGGCCATCGACCACACAATCAATAATTAATTCAGCAGCTATACGATTTTCACATATAACGAATCATTAATAGCGGCAATCCTCAACCGCAAACATCAAAGTCCCACAATCCTACAGAAGAGACAGAAGAGGATCGAGTTTGCGAGGCTTAGTGCTAGAAGCTGAGGCTTCTATAACTAATTTTCATACCTTGCAACTCGAAGGCTTGAACTCAAGTCTACCGTCCAACAACCACCACCTGCCTTGGTAGATGAGCCACAGATCCATACCTTGATGAGGCGAGAAGACTTACCGGCACTCACTCACTTAAATTGGCAAACACTCTCGTGGAAGATTTGTGTAACCGTACCTTAACGAACCGTCAAATCTTATCCTATTCCTCTACGTCCCAGCTCTCGACTGGACCATAGTCGGTGACACGCTGGTATTCCATCATTTGAATGCCATCCGACGCAATGGACATTATCCTTTTCAAGATAGACCAGTTGCGCCGGTCCTGGATAGTACTCAAGCTTTCGCTCTTGTACACCAGCTTGCTCTTTTCATCATAGGCCCTGGTACAAGACAGCAACGAAGTGGAGGCAATCCCCCACCACAGTGCACGAGCGACATAACTCACTAATCGGATACCCTCATTTATGAAGGTATTCCGGTACACGTCCGTGTCCAGTCGCTATTTGGGCAACGATACCATTACCGAAAACTCTTTTATCAGAGACTGTTTCAAAGAATCTGTGGGTCTGCCGATCCACTTCCTCGCTATCCCATCTCAGCTGCCATACACGCAGTGTTTCCTTATGCAGCCCCTTAATCAGGTGTGACCTTGGACGTGACAGGTCCAGCGTTGGCTCTGGTAAACTCGCAGCCTCTTTGGCCACCATATCGGCTCTTTCGTTGCCGAAAGTGCATGGTGATCGCGCACATAATGCAAATGTACCTCTCTTCCACTAATGGCTTCCTGGTAAGAGTCCTTTACCTTGTTTACCAAGATGTTTTGGTTGTTTGGATAGGCCAGGGAGTAAAGGGAGGACAACGAATCACTGTATAAATGACAAGTGCTGTTGCCCGGGTGTATTTTGAGCCAGTCGAGTGCCAGTCCCAGCGCCGATATTTCCGCCTGCTTTAATATCTAGCGGTAGGACACCCGCTAGTACTTGTACAGCAGCCGTAGAAACAGTCCTGTAGCATCTTATGAATGCCATGATTGCCGGTCTTTGAAAACTCTGTAGGTGACCACAGTATGTCTTACATTCCAGTCTGTGTCCCCATGCCCCTACGCCAAAAAGAGCCTTTCTTTCGGTTCCACTCCGATATGAGCGTTTGAGTAATTCAGACTCGCGCCCGAAAAGAACCCTCGCCGTTCGTTGGAGTGCCATTGTGATATTCACAACATTTTGCCTCAACTCCTTAAGATGGGAGTTGAAGGTGAGCGTGCTATCGTAATTTACACCCAGGAATTTAAACTCCCACACAGACTTTATGGAGGTTCGGTCCCACCTGAAAACGGCGGTCTCTTAAGTTTCCGCTTTCTGGTGACTGTGAGGGCCACCATTTTGCCGGGATTGAATACCAGCTTATAAGTCTTCCCCCATTTGCTGAGTGCATTGAGGGCCATGTCCGCATTTTTCTCGAGCTTTGCTCTTGAGTCACCAGCTGCGACCAGCAGCATGACGTCAGCGAAGGCTATAAGCCTCGTTTAATCCGACATGTCTAGTCGCAAAGCGCTGTCTGCAACTAAATTCCAGAATAGTGGTCAACTACATGACCCCTGCGGCAATCCTCTGCTGGATTCGATAACCAAGTTTTCTCCCGAGCCATTATATATGATCTTTCGATCTTCCAGGTAGAACTTTACCAACATGTAAACATTATGTGTACATCGTGCTTGACCGAGGAGGAACATAACACCAGGTCTCCACACGCTGTCAAAAGCACCTTGGACATCAAGTGAAATTAGGCTGACGTACTTTCCTGTCTCCTGAAAATACCTAATTGTGTCATGAAGACACACGTGCGCTTGTCCTCTGATACCACAACTAAATGCTTCATTCATTGGACTACAGCCCATAAATATAACCTTGGAAATGATATGGCCAAAGCAGCAAACTCGCAAATGGTGTATTATAACAAGATGAAATGGCCAAAAAGACATGTCACCCACACATTTCGCAAACTTGCTCTTGAGTATTACACAGAACTATGGGACACCATCGTCAATGCTAGAAGAACTTTTGGCTTCTATCCAGAGGTTTAAACCGATGGAATTGTCGAAAACCCTCTTACCACACAATACATTATGGGTCACACTGCGTTTCCGCAATGATTTAATAGAGTCGGGAGATCATCTTCGAACGATTGCTTCTGCAATAGCTTCCGGGATCTGGACCATTACATCTTCGATTGCACACCAACTTCAAAATGGCATGTCAAGGCACACAAATTAACTATCAACATTGCCCCACTCCATTGCTATATCATCAGTTCAACACACTTAATGGACAAAACCATTTGTATTATTAACTTCATGAATCGGAATGGCCGGGATCTGTGCAAGGCTTCAAATCCAGAATCATAACATTCACCTTCCCGAGGATACTCCACACCTCGCCCCTCCCAGAATTGAATGCTGTTCTTTAACTGCTTCATTTCTAACTCTGGAAGTCTTCGACTTATACAGTCCTTGATAAAATCTTTCATGCAATACACTTTAATGAACTATTCAAGTTGCTACTAAGTATTTTTATAGAATTTTTTTAATTTTTGTGAAACGCCTCACTATTTCTACATCTATTTTGTCAAGTATTGCATTTATTTTTTATTTACTTCATTTGTAAATGGCACCAGTGTCTGCGCATTACTTTGTAATTTCATCTTATTATATTTTTTCGTTTTTTAATTAAGTCACGTGTGCTGCTGTGAACAAGCAAATTTTGAAAGGTGCTGTCTTGAATTTGCTGGCATTATACAAAGGAAGTCGATACCTATTAAACTATGTACTGATCTAAATTATGTACTATATATATATACATATATATATTATATATATATATATATATATATATATATATATATATAAAGAAAAAAATTAAAATATATATTTTTTCTGTTTAGAAAGGGAATATGTCTTACAATCACTTAAATCCTTTGTTAATGCATAAATATAAAACATATTATAACGTAACTTTAAATATACAAATAATTTTGCCAAAGCTGAAATCTCGTAAACGGAGTATTCCATCAAGATTAAATGGCCAAATCCTACCCCTCACTCAAACACTTCGAAAATTAGCTATTGGACAGAACTATGGAACACCATTCCCGAAGGAAGAATTTTTGACTTCTATTCAGAGGTTTCAACCGACAGAATTGTCGACAACCCTTTTACCATGAAATATCCTATGGGCCCCACTGCCACTCCACAATATTTTAACAGATTCGGGAGATCATCTTTAAACTATTGCGTCTGCAACAGCTTCTCGGAGATCTGGACCCTTACATCTTCGATTACGCACTAACTTCAAAATTGCATGTCAGGAAAATTGAATCAATGATCAACACTGTCCAACTCCTTCGCTATATCATCAGTTTACCACATTTAATGGACAAAATCATTTGCATTATTAACTTCATGAATCAGAATGGCCGGTATCTGTGCAAGGCTTCACCTCAGGCACCATAACATTCAACTTCCCGAGGATACTCCACACCTCTCCCCTCTCAGAACTGGATGCTGTTCTTTTACTGCCTCGTTTCTAACTCTGCATCTCTCAATCATACATTCTTTGATAAAATCTTTTATGCAATACACTTAATGAACTATTCAAATTGTTATTAAGTACTTTTATGCAATTTTTTTTAATTTTTGTGAAACGCCTCACTATTTGTGCATCTATTTTGTCAAGCATTTCATTTATTTTTCCTTACATCATTTGCAAATAGCACCACTTTCTGCGCATTACTTTGTAATTTCATCTTGTTATTTTTCTTTGGTTTTCAATTAAGTCCCCTGTGCTATTGAGAAAAAGTAAAGTTTGAAAGGTGCTCTTTTGAATTTGCTGAACTCATACGAAGGAAGTCGATACCTGTTAAACTATGTACTGATCAGGTACCTTGCTTAGTATCTCCATGTAATTGTTCTTGTATATATATATATATATATATATATATATATATATATATATATATATATATATATAATGTGCCATAAATACAAAGCAAATTAAAGTGAAAGTATAGTTTCTGTTTAAAAAGGGAATATGT
Organism: Latrodectus elegans; assembly: GCA_030067965.1. Taxonomy (NCBI): domain Eukaryota; kingdom Metazoa; phylum Arthropoda; class Arachnida; order Araneae; family Theridiidae; genus Latrodectus; species Latrodectus elegans. The sequence goes on from CM057813.1 coordinate 109,531, forward strand.
CTTACAATCACTTAAATCCTTTGTTATAAATGCATAAATATAAAATATATTATAACGTAACTTTAAATATACAAATAATTTTTAAACATATTTTTAATGAAATTATATTTGCTGTTTTTAGGTTTTTAGGCCTAAATATCTTTGCATCCATTCAATTTACTTTTAACTTTCAAAACACATAATGCATATTAAAAACATCTGCATTATATTAAAATAATATTTTCCACAAAATGAGGTAACAATTTGAAATTAAATAAGGTAATTATTATTAGGAAGTAGTGGCGTTGAGGATCCTTGGTGTTCAAAGCAGCAGTAAGCGAGATCAAACTGCTCTTATTCATTTCATTGGTGGTCACCTGTAATCAATTTGTTGGAGGCAATAAGCTCTTCGAATCATGCACTAGGTGCTCTTCTGCACAAGCCTCTACTGGTCACAATTTATCTTCACTGGGATTTACCTGGCAAGACGATGTATATGCCTCCCTATCTGTGCTGTATTTCTTTAGGGTGATTGGATTCGTAGACATGATTTAACACTGCTGGTCTCGGGGATATGAAAAAACAGCAATAACATTATTACTAGAAAAATATCACATAATGTATACAAAAAATTAATCATTAACATATATTGAGATTTAATTTCACTATTAATTATTATTCTAATAGTAGCTACGGATATAATTTAAAGACAGTATTGCAGATGTTTTTATAAATATTTTCATCAATTACATACAATAAGAAAAATATTTATTTACAACAGATGTGAAAAACTTTCCTTTTAATTAAATTATTGCAAATGAAACTTTATAATATTTGGAAACATGGGAACTGCAAAAAGTTAAAGGAAATAAGGTGTAAAAACACGTCTATTACAAGATATTCCCTAATGTATTAAATTTATGAATTTCAATGATATGTGTTTTCGTAATTTTACTTGTTAGCCAAATATGTAAGATTATCGTATTTTGAAATCAGTTAGCCTAAATAGTATGTGATATATAGTACACTATTACAATATTTGTTTGTTTTAAAATTGTAAATTCTTCATATATTGCTCAAATTTTACAATATTTTTAAACGCAAAGTTGAATTGTAAAAGTTATTTTATTTTTGTTAAGAATTTCTTTGATTGCAGCGTCATTTCAATATGCTTTTCTTTATATAGAGGTAAGATATTCCCATATAGTACTCCACGCTAGTATATTTCCTATTACTTTATTATACTTGTTAGATAAATACACAAAATATCATTGAGGATATATATATATATATATATATATATATATATATATATATATATATATATATATATATATATATATATATATATATATATATATACTCTATCTATAAAAACAAATTAAAATATATAATATTAAATCTGCATAAATTAAACTGATCTTTTAAAATTCAAATTTTCATACATAACATAAATTTATAATTTTTAAAATGAATGCATTCAATGTATCCGCTTTTCTTCATCAATAAAAATCCAAAACTGTTAAGCTGAGACGTTTGTCATTTCAATTTTGAACTTGTATAATTTTTCATAAAATAGTTATAGAGTTAAAATCCGCTATTAAGGTTACATATGAAATCAGATAATATAAAAATATATAAATTAATAATTTTCTGTAGGCAGTGTAGACTAAACAGTAGAATGAAAAACGCAGTAGTTCAATATTGTAATAATTGTACGCTGTCGATCACTATTATAAAAATCATACGCAATTCATAATTTTATGCTTCACGTGCGAATTCATGGTTGATAATGATAATATGTTTTCACTATTTAAAAAAAATTTATTTTTTAAAACAATCCTGATATTTGAGCATAACATCATTTTTAATAATTCTAAATTTTGTAGCCTGAGAAAAATTCGCTAAATATATGAAAAAATTGTAATATATTGATGTAAAAATATATAGCCTTAGCTGCAACTTTACTTCTTGTCAGCCTACTATAATCTATAGAATTTATTAGATATTCACAAGAATTAGATGCTTTAGTAAATTTGTAACTGAAGGTACATGATGTTTAAATAAGTCTAAATAAAGCACCTAGAAGGGCGTCAATGGTGTAAAGAAATTATGAATAGAATTGATCGAAGAATCCCCTTCGAAAATATTAAAATTCAACCTTATTTACGAATTTATAATAAAAAAATAAATTTATGGCTTTGACAAGAAAGATGATTACGTTTCAAATTTTCACCTAAATATCAGACTACATAAAATTTCAAAGGGCTAATTAACGCGCTTCATATAAACACTCAGTTAACACTGAAATATCATAACTTTAAATATTGTAGTTGTGTGATGTTGTGACATCATAAAACATACAATGCATAATTGGTAAAGTAAAATAGTGAGGAAAGCTGTAACTGAGTGAGAGAGAGAGAGAGAAAAAAAGATCGAAAGATATAGAAGTGGATTTTAATGTGTAAAAGCAAAATAATCGCAGCTAAAGTTTACAGTTGACCACAGAGCTCGGTAATGTTTTGGATTCATCTAATGTTAATTTTTGAAGCCATAAGGCAAATGTATAAGCAGAAATTTTAAACCAATTGGTCAAAGCATTGGAATTCGTTTGCAGGATAACTACGAATGTAAATGATTGTTATAATTTTTATCAATCAATCTTGTAAATAGATTTGTCGTGATATGCAAGGCTATGTCATTACTTACATCCGTACTGACTTATATACGTATATATTTGTATATATTAGGTCTACCAGAATGTTCTATTCGTTTTGGAAAAATACAAAAAGTTTAGTAACTTCAATAAACTTTATTAAATAATAATTGCCGCTGTTATTAATGACTTTTTGCCAGCATAAATGCAATTTGTATATCCCATTTTTAAAAAATGTTCATGGGAAAAATTTAAACAATGCCTGCTTAATATTTTCTTAATTTTTTTTTTAATTTTTAGATTTCTGCTTTAGTTTTGCTTTTGCATGTAAATGTTTTAAATTAGTAGAATAATTTATCATAATTTATTTTACAAGTATTTTATCTGTGTTTCTAACATTTACGTGGTGTTGTACGAATGTATTTTTATCGTTTAAAAAATTGGCCGCCTAAGAAATCAGTCTGAATCCAATCTACGGATAAAGGCTGTGTTTCAAATTTTAAGTCTTATTACTTGCTGTCAACTTTTAGATAAGTATTTAAAAGAACAGTTGGAGAAGAGAAACAAACAATAAAAGAGTTTTAGAAAAAAATACAATACCTTGAATTCTAAAAAAAAAATTAAACAGTTCTTGGAATCGCGTATTTTGGACCAAAATTATGTACCAATTTAAGGAGAATGCCCGAATTTCGGCAGGATTTCAATGCTAAGGATGCCCTCTAACCAACAACTTCTTAAAGAGCACAAAGGTAATTTAGATTAAATACCTAGATGATAAAAAAAAATAAAAAAATATATAAAAAACATAATTGGAAAAACAGAAGATGCTTGCTGATATAAAGCGTAATCATACTGACTTTGATGATTATTTATTTTTATTTCTATACTGTTATTATGTTTCTATATTTTCAAAAAATAAATAAATTTTTGTTTTTTGTGCTATCAAAAACATAATTAATAAATATAATCCAGTCTTCCCGAAACACAATAATTACAAGATGACATAAATTCGTTTAATGTTATTTTGCATTCTCCTACTTTGATGAATATATATATATATATATATATATATATATATATATATATATATATATATATATATATATATATATATATATATATATATATATATATATATATATATATATATGTATGTATGTATGTATGTATGTATATATATTTATATATGGCTCTCTTGTGATCTTATTCGAATAACTACTTTAGGCAGTTTTTATTCTAGAAATATTTACGCCTGAGTTTCATACAGAAATGGTCCGATATGTAAACAAAGTAACTATCTCCAAAGGTAGAAAAATTTAATATGGAATTATGTATTTAATTGGTTTTGGTGTACTTCATACAAAATGATTTTAAGCAGAGTTGGCCTATATTAGAAAAAACCGAGTATAGAAAAAAAAGTTAAATATAAAATTATATTTTTTAAATTTTCTACATTTAATTTAAATGTTATTAGGTGAATGAATTAATTCTGATTAAGGATTTAATAAATTCATGTAATGCATAGTGTCTGTCAAAATAAACAATTTGTATATATGAATATTTGATGCATCCTACGATCACTATGACATAAAAATATAAATTACTTAAATTCGGAAAGATTGTTATGATTTTTCATACACATTATTAGCAAGCTTTAATTATTATTATTCGTAAAATGTTGATTTTGTAAATTTTAATGTTATGTTTAATTTTTGTGCATGCAAAATTCAATTGAGGAGTTTAGAAATAAAGAGAATTGTGATCTCTGACAGTTGCATGGGGTAAGTTTTAGATGTCCTTTTGTCGTCTGCATAGACGCTGTGCTGTGCCCATGCAGAAAGATAGAAAGGGGTATACAGAGCAATTACCCTGGAAAGGAACGCAGGATAACGCAATTGTTCCCTTTACATATCACTGCACACGGCAATCGTAATTCAAATAGAAATGCATAGAATAATAGGAAATAATAAATGTAGACTGTTGGAGAGGGAGATGGCGAGCTGTAATTCCTCGGCCAAGCATGTCCCACACATGCGCTATGGGATTCAAGTCAGTAAGTATGCTGGTCAGTATATATGGGTGATATACTCTAGTTGAAGACATTAAGTTACAATGTTTGCGCGGTAAAGATGGGCATGGTCATCCACAAGCTTCAATTACATACCCATGGAACCCCGAAACAAACGTGCATTTTTTTCCAGAATGACATCGCGATAGATGTGGCCTGTCATGGTTACATTCTAAACAAGCAGGTAAGTTCTGAAATCAAGAAGGATTTCTCCCCAAACGAGCAATCCTGCACCACCGTAACGTTGTCTTTCAATAGTATTCTCTTGTTGGTAACGGGTACCTGGCCCTCTCAATATGAAAGTCCGGCTGGAATCAGACAAAAAGTTAAACCTAAACTCATTGGAATACATCACTCAAGACAACTGTTGCGGTGTCTACATTCATGTTCTCTACTCCAGGCTAACAGCAGGTGACTGCGAGTTGCCGTAAGTGGAACACATCTGACAGATCTACGAGCATATAAACCAATGTGCCCAAAACATATGTACACGGTCTGACTTCAAACTATCGTATCGGTAACTGAAGAGAGCTGAATAAATCATTTTCAAACATTAAATTAATATTAATGTTCAATGCCAAGTGTCTGACACTGTAAATGTAAATTTTTCAAAAACCAAGAAATATAAATTCTAAACACATGTTCATATAATATTATTTGATTTAAAATAATCTTAGTTTTCAGTTTTTGAGCACACTGCTAAATTTGTTTGAAGATAATATATTTTAACTAGTATATTTTTGAAAGGAGCACGTTTTAATAAGTTGATTTTTAATTACTTTCTTAAATATAATTTAATACCAGCGGCTGGATCTGGGTGACTACCCCTTTGTCACAAGCTGACACTCATTTATCTTAAACCACAGTTTCAAAACCCAAATTAAAGTAGCATTACGTTTGTCACTTCATTACAAATGCTATCAAAGGGTGGGCCAAATTTATTCATCATTCCTGTGGAAATGATAAGGTAACACATGAAGGAACATTTATAGACAAACCAGGATTCGAATTTGAGATCAGCAGCCTAAGAGTTGAGGATGTGGTGGCTTGGTTGTTTACAGCGTCATTCTCGTTATCGGAATGTAGTGAGTTCCGTTTACGATATTAATTGAAGATCCATCGCGTTTTCTAAAGTTGGCTGGGAAACGTTAAAGAGGGTTTGGTCTCCATGTCCTCCAAGTGAAATGATATCTCTGTGGTGGCAGGACAGGAATAGGAGGTCAAATACTTGGTATATAAGCAAAATCACGAAGACTCCAGCCGGCTGCTTTTATCTAATTGTCAGAGTATAATTCAGGGTTACTTACAGAAAAGAATACTGGTGCAACAACAAAAACATACGCAGAGCCAGGAGCGCAAAAAACTCATTTACTGTCCAGCACTTTTGGAAAAATTAATCCTGCCTAGCAATGAAATATAAGTTTCGTGATTTCATTAGAATTCATATTTAAATTTTTGAACGTAATTGCAATCCGTTTTTATTGTGAGTAGAGTGACAGGATAAATTAGAAATCTGGAGAAAAATACAATTGAACTCGCAATGGACCATTTCAAAGTCAGAAGACACAAATGACTTTGAATTCAATAAAATGATTTATTCGAGAACAAAATATTAACCAAGTTGGCTTACAGAAGTAAAATAACTCTCGGAGTACAGTGTTATATTCATAGAAAATTCTTGTTATAAAAACTGACTTTAGGTGACTTCAAAATTAAAGCAATTGGACTCGCAATTTAATAAGAAATTTACACTTTCTCCTATAGTGGTAAGAGCACCACACTTGTAATCATTCTGTTATTTCGGGTTTTGTATGTTAACTCCTTCCTTGCTGTAACATATTATTAATATTACAATGAGAATTTTGCTTTCCTTTTCTTTGCTTCGAAGCATTAAAATTCTGAAGCCAATATTTTCTAACAGTAAACGTGGAGAAACCAAACTTTACGAAATCAAATAGCATTTCAATTTCAATCCTACATTCTATTAATCAAAGAGAGATGGAATATTTTTATGGTATGCATATCTGTCCAACTGCATACTTCTTCTTTATAAGTGGATGCCCCGTATTCTGCAATGCGTAAACAGAGTCATTTGTACTTGAAAAAAATCAAAAAGTAGCGATGGATATGAAATTTTTTTTTGTCTTAAGCAATTAGTTTTTTATCTACTCGTGGAGTCAAATTTTTACAAGATGTTTTTAATTCATTTCAGTAATATAGTTTCTTTATGTTTTGAAACAGTATCGAATCAATTTTAATTTAAAACTATTTATATAAGGCATTTATTAACATATATTCAATTTACAAAGACAATATATTCATAATACGTCACTGATATATAATTTAATTTTACTGAAATGCATTTTACACGTACTTAATTTCTAAGGGAACCAAAATAAGATTTGAGTTCTAGAAATGATGCATAATATTATATATTACAGGATTTAAGACGTCTGTCTTAACAATCCTGAGAAAGTTAGTACTCAAAGCAAAACTTCATTGTTTATTAAGAAAATACGATTCAGAGCTAACTTCGTGATTAAGAATGATGCAAATTTTCACACTATATTGGATAGCTTTCTCTGTAGTATTATAATGGAAAATTTTATGTGTTATTGTTTCCTTTGTATCACTTATAGTTTGCTTTCTATTAAATGAATATATGAAGAATTATATTTAAAAATCAATAAAATGCATAATTTGAAATTAAAATTTGTTGCAAAAATTCTTATTTGCATAACGATAACTCTAACAAAGAAAATTCCAAATGTTTTCTTTTAAATTTCATAATGCAAAATTAGAAATAATACAGTACAAATGTAATAAGTATTTCAATACATTTTCATTAAACTAGCGTCTTCAATTCCATTTCTATGTAATGAATATAAAATTTATAATGGAAATTATAAAATGAAATGATATTATAATGTTATTAAATAAGGAAGAAATATATTAAATTATTCTCTCTCTCTCTCTCTCTCTCTCTCCTTAACTTATATAAAAAAAAGTTGATTAATTACCAGAATTGTTTTACAATGTATATATACTACATCGGTATAGGTGTAAATATATAATTGTGTATGCTCTCTATATATTATCATGAATGTATTTAAATTCATCTCAATGTTGTGCATTTGGCGTCACAAGAAATTAATTTTTGTCGATAATATTAACAATTTAAAGACACATAAAATTCACTAAATTATTTCATGTATGTAGAATAATTTTTCAATTTTTTTTCTGTTTCAAATTATCAAAAACAAGTATAATTTCTTACATGTATACATAACAAAAAAAAAAAAAACACATATAGAACATACGCTGAGCTAACTTATTTTATTTATAAGTATCAATTATAAAAATTTGGAGCCAAAAAAATAATACTACATTAAATTTTGTCTTCCAGAATACATATCTGTAATAATCTGTTGTAGGTACATACATCTGAAGCTTCTGCAAATCCTGTATCGGCTATGAAACAAACTTGAAATGAATTAAATTTTGCATTCCTTCTCAACGCCACTCTTTTTTTATTATAATATAATTTTATTGTTTTGAAACTGTTTACATATACCTGAATAGAAATAATGGCTTCATTTACATTAGACGTTTAAAACTTGATCCCTGTTTTTTTCTATTTGATAAATAAGAAGTCCGGCCACTATGTTTTATGCTATTGTAAGTTATAAAAATATAGAGAATAAATTTTGAAAAAAATTAATGAAATTAAACTTTTCGGCTTCCAAGATTGCACCCATTTTCTTTTGTGGAACTGAAAAATCAGCATGTATTAACGCAGTATTTACTTCGTTCTTCTAGTGTCGAAGTTGATATTTTGTGGTAACTACGCATCTCGCCCAAAGTAGGGGAGAGTGGGTGATGCGGATGGTGTAGCAACTTGCGCAGTCTTCATTTGTGCCTTCTTGCAGCTTTGTAGCCATGCGTGGAAGAATGTGTGGTTCGCACAAAGTGGGCGAACGTGGGTGCTTCAGGTGGCTGCCTTCTTGCAGCTTTGTAGCCATGCGTGGAAGAATGTGTGGTTCGCACAAAGTGGGCGAACGTGGTTGCTTCAGGTGTCTGCCTTCTTGCAGCTTTGTAGCCATGTGTGGAAGAATGTGTGGTTCGCACAAAGTGGGCGAACGTGGGTGCTTCAGGTGGCTGCTTTCTTGCAGCTTTGTAGCCATGCGTGGAAGAATGTGTGGGTGGGCACAAGGGGGGCGAACGTGGGTGCTTCAGGTGGCTGCCTTCTTGCAGCTTTGTAGCTATGCGTGGAAGAATGTGTGGTTCGCACAAAGTGGGCGAACGTGGTTGCTTCAGGTGGCTGCCTTCTTGCAGCTTTGTAGCCATGCGTGGAAGAATGTGTGGTTCGCACAAAGTGGGCGAACGTGGTTGCTTCAGGTGGCTGCCTTCTTGCAGCTTTGTAGCCATGCGTGGAAGAATGTGTGGTTCGCACAAAGTGGGCGAACGTGGGTGCTTCAGATGGTAGGAAGCTCAAACACCTAAGCAGAAGTCAAACTGCAGTCCGCTTAATAACAAAAGCAAGGATGCAATCTTGGAAGCCGATAAGTTCTTAAAAGCTGCTGAAATATAATAAAAAAAAAACTAGTTATTTAATTTTAATTTTTGTGATTAATTTATAAAGTGAAAATATTGTGAAGCTTCCTGCTATGCAGATGGCTGCTGTTCTGAAAAATCTGGTTTTTATAAATGGAGGGTTTGAATTTGAAGATCTATTTTCTATTGAAGGTTTTGGCTCATCTGTAAATAAAAAAATATGAGCAGATTAAAGTTTTTGCAAGTAACTTAAGCAATTACATAGAACTTACTTCCTTTAAAAAATTTCTCTAATCCATACCGGAAACTTAAATTTAAAATTAATAATTCCACAATCTGAAATAATTATGAAAGGAAATTAATATAGTGTTATTAAGTAAATATTTTATCATTCAGCATGAAAAAGAAAACTATCCCTACAGTATCCTTGCTAGGATTCATGTGTACGACAGAAAGGGATATCTTTTGAGTTAAAAATAATCTATTTTGTTCATTCCGATATATATTTCTCTCCGAAAAATATTTCTCTAAACCATTGATTCTCAATCTGTGGGGCGCGTCCCCAACGGGGGCGCGAGCATATCCAAGAGAAAATGTTATTAAAAAATTGTTTAAGTGACTGAAAGGAAAGAACACACACAGACATACAAAACAAAATACATTTCGATATATTTAATAATTAACTTATTAAATTAAAACAACTTATTAAATTAAAAATAAATTTAATAATTCTTAGTGACTTGTTTGGGCTCGTCTTTTAGAGCAAAGTTTTTCGAAGGAGGGTATAATATTAGAAATAGACGGTTGCAGTTCTTAATGGTATATTATTAGAATGCGAAATGCCCTTGTTTTTAGTGCAGAAAACTTATCATCCACTCTTGCCCAAAATTCAAAGAATGATTTATTACTCAATTCTCTTTTGGTTTCGCCGCTTGCCGTGAAGACTATGAAGTTTTCTTCCTCTTCAATTGAGAATCCTTCGAGAATATTTTGAAATGGATCCCTCACCCACTTGTAACTTAAAGCTTGATATCAGTTTGTCGACAGCAAGAAAGTACTTTTTAAAATTCTTTGCTAGCATTGCTAAATGATTTTCAATGGTTACAAAAACAACTTTTACAAGTTGTTCTTCAGTCTTGTAAGTTTTAATACAATTTTTCAAATTTGCAAATATTGTTAAGTTTTTTTGCTTTAAATTTCTACTCCACAATTCCAATTTCTTACAAAAGGCATTAACTTTATTACTCGTATCCAATATATGTGTATTTGCTCCTTGCAGCTAAAGATTCAATTTGTTCAATTTCTCGAATATGTCGACAATGTAGCTCAATTTCCTTACAAATAAACTATCGCGAAAATTCTCAGCTTCTGGTCTGTTTTCCTCTTCTAGGAAATAGGCGATTTATTCTCTTATTTCATTAACACGTTGCAAAAATTTCCCTCGTGATAACCATCTTGCATCGCAATAAAAAATAATGCTGAATGTACTGACATGTCTTTACAAAGTGCAGAAAAAATTTTTGATTTCAGGGGACTCATTTTTATATATATATAATTTACTACATTTATAACCGTAGTTTACACTATATTCAAACCAGGACTCATTTCTTTGGAAGGCAAAGCTTCTCTTCTGATCTTGCAGTGATTCCAGACGCACTGTGGAGATTTTTGTTTCACAAGTGCTTGAATCTTCCGGACATACAACGAGCACCATAGGTTCATATTCCGACGCAATTTTTCTATTCCATGTTTGCCTCCTTCATAAAATCATTTACCATAGTATATAATGCGAGTGCTGTTGCTTTGAATTCTATTGATTTGTAGTAATTCTTCTACTGCTAAAAAATCATCACAAAATCTAAAATAGTATATGAAATAATCATCCTTATTACTATCTGTTGTCTCATCGAGTTGTATTGAAAACAATTTGTCACGCAACTTCAACAAAATCTGACATTCTACATCTTCAGCTATATCAGTAATTCGACGGGCAACAGTACAGTTTGAAAGAGGTATAGACTGCAATTGTTTTGCAATATTCTCTCCAGACATAATTTCTGCAATCTCAAAATGCAGCTGACAAAATAAACTCTTCACCAATAGTTTGAGGCTTTTTGCATCAGGCAATTTTATATGAAACTTTGTAAGGAGCAATTACAGCTTTCTTATTCACAGATAAAGTGGTTTTAAACAATCTTTTATGCTTCATATTACTTTAAAATTAATTTGAAGAATTCTCTGGGTTTATGTACGTACTCACTCTGAGTCACTATGATTTGTCACATACTCACTCTGATCCCTATGATTTTTCACGTACTCACTATGATCACTATGATTTATCACGTACTCACTATGATTTGTCACGTACTCTCTATGATCACTATGAATTGTCACTTACTCACTATGATCACTGTGATTTGTCACGTACTCACTATGATCACTATGAATTGTCACTTACTCACTATGATCACTATGAATTGTCACTTACTCACTATGATCACTATGATTTGTCACGTACTCCCTATGATCACTATGATTTGTCACGTACTCACTATGATCACTATGAATTGTCACTTACTCACTATGATCACTATGATTTGTCACATACTCACTATGATCACTATGATTTGTCACGTACTCACTTGATGCTTATCTAGCGTCAAATGCTCGCTTACGCTCGCTTGAAAACTACGTCAGTATTTAATAAAGTGAATTTCAATTACACGAAAATATATATTACATACGCATTCAGAATAGATTCAATAGCGATAGAAGGATCGACTCGAATGAGATTGTCTGGAATGGAAATTGGCGAAAGAGAACTTTCTCCTTGTCCCCTATGAAAACGCTTGTTCACATCTGCGCACGCTCTTAACTTAACTTTTAAGTTTACCAGACAAATTCCAGACAAATCGAAACTCCTCGCGAAACCGTGATATTGCACGACATGGCCCGACGCAAGAGCAATAAAAAGTATAGTAATCTTGATTTTTCAAAATTGAGGATCGGTGTTGCAAAATGTCAATAAATTTCCGTATTCTTGATAATTTGAAAACATTAAGGTTGTAGTGTAGGTTTAGCTCCAAACTACTTAAAATACATTATTACTGCATACATTTTATTGTATACATTTTATTGTATATGGTGGGGAGGCAGGCGCGATGTAAATTATCATTGAAAATTGGACCGTTAATACTAGAAGCCGTTAATACTTGAGAAACACTGCTCTAAATATAATACCGGAAATGTATATAAAATATAATTACGGAAGCAAATTAAAAATTAGTTAATAAGTTGTTAATTTACCATTAAGTATTAAAAAGTAAATAGTATCCATTCTTGCTGATATATTTGATTGTAGAAAAGAAAGGGATAACTTTATTGTTAAAAATGCTCTATTTTGGTTCTATCCGATATGTTGACTATCTATCATTGATTTATATTAAAAATATACACTACTGGCCATTAAAATTGCTACACCAAGAAGGCGACATGCTACAGACGTGAAATTTATACGAAAGGAAGAAGGTGCTGTGATATGCAAATGATTAGCGTTTCAGCGCATTCAGACAAAGCAGGCGCCAGTAGCGACACCTACATTGTGTTTAAATGAGGAAAAAGTTCAACCGGTTCCTCATATACAAACGGCATTTGAACATTGTTGCCTAAGGAAAAGTTGATGTGATGCCTCGTGTATGAAGGAGAAATGCGTACCAGCACGTTTCTGACTTTGATAAAGGTCAAATTGTAGCATACCGGGATTGCGGTTTATCTTATCGCAGTATTGCTGCTCGTGTCGGTCGAGATCCAATGACTGTTAGCAGAATATGGATTCGATGGGTTCAGGACGGTAATACGGAACGCTATGCGGGATCTCAACGGCCACCTATCACTAGCAGCCGAGAAGATAGGCATATTATCCGCATGGCCGTAATGGATTGTGCAACCACGTCACGAGCCGTGAGTCAAGAAAAGGGGTCGTTTGGAAGACAACAAGTGTCTGCACGAACAGTTCGACGACGTTTGCAGCAGCATGGACTCTCAGCTCGGAGACCATGGCTGCGGCTTCCCTTGACGCTGCGTCATAGACAAGAGCGCCTTCAATGGTGTGATCAACGACGAACCTGGGAGCACGAATGGCGAGACGTCATCTTTAAGATGAATCCAGGTTCTGTGTACAGAATCCTGATAGTCGCATCCGTGTTTGGCAGCATCGTGGTGAACGCACACTGACAGCGTGCATTCGTCATCGTCATACTGGCCGATCACCTGGCGTGATGTTATGGGGTGCCATTGGATACATGTGTCTGTCACCTCCTGTTCGCATTGACGGTGCTTTGAACAATGCACGTTACATTTCTGGTGTGTTACGACCCGTTGCTCTACCCTTTATTCGAGCCCTGCGAAACCGTACGTTTCAGCAGGATAATGCCCGACCGCATGTTGCCGGTATTGTACGGAGCTTCCTTGATACGGATCATATTCGGCTATTGCCCTGGGCAGCATGTTCTCCAGACATTTCACCAATAGAAAACGTCTAGTCAATGGTTGCCGAGCGACTAGCTCGTAGCCAAACGCCAGTCACTACGGTTGATGAACTGTGGCATCGTGTTGAAGCTGCATGGGCATCTGTACCTGTACATGCAATCCAATCTCTGTTTGACTCAATGCCCAGGCGTATAACTGCTGTTATTACTGCCAAAGGTGGTTGTTCTGGGTACTGATTTCTCAGGATCTATCCAGCCACAAATATATATATTTTTTGAAAATTTAATCACTTGTTATATCTAGTATAATATATTTGTCCAATAAATATCATTTTGTTATCTGCATTTCTTCCTGGTGTAGCAATTTTAATGGCCAGTACTGTATTAATAAATAATTCCTATAAATTTATAGTAACACCAAATACACATTATGCTTATTCTGGAGTTAGTAAAGTACTTATTTAAAACTTTGATATTGGTGCTATCTATTAAATTATTTTAAACCTTTTATTTTACCGAACTTGATATTCGCGATAAAAAGGAATCTGTGCCTTTTTAAGAAAAAACAATTTTTTTACACATTTTCAAGCATATAGTTAGGATGCAATTTAGATGCACCTCATTTATATATATATATATATATATATAAAATTGTAAATAAAAATTTTACTTAAAAATATTATTATTACAATATCTTCCACCATCATCCTTCGCTCCTTTTCAAGTTATTTTTATTTTACAGTTTTAAAGAAAAAGAAATGATAAAGAATAGAATAGAATAGTAGACTATTATAGACAAATTTTAAAAATTATAAATTTATAATATTATGAGAACATATTGCAAAAAATATATTACATTACTAATACACGGAATTAACGTAAATACAAGTAGTTATTGTTCTTACCTGTGGCTGAAAATGGTACTGATTCAATTTTGGATTCTGATTCGTTTTTGGTCATTTCTTCTATTGGATTAATTTCTATGGTTTCATCTTCTTCTTGAATGGTGTACAAGACACGGACTATTTTGAGGCTGCTCTTTAGAAAGATTGTCAGAATTTTGGATGAAATTGGGTTTTTTGTTTTTTTTTTGTGGCAGAACTTCTATTTTTGACAACTTGATGGCTTGAAGAGGTTTTTGTTATTATATGTTTTCGTTTAAAGATAGTTGCCATTATTGTCAAGATTTATCAAGCCACTGGGTGAGCTTAGCTTTGTAATTGGGAAAGAAAGTGGTTGAAAGTGGTTTTGTGGTTGTGAAAAACTATTTGTATTTGCTATCTTGTGTAAATTTCGCTAACATTCATTTATAACTTAGAAATTGGAGGTTCAACTTGCAATAGATATAAATGATATGTTGAAATGAAAATGCATATTCATTGTTGTATACAACAATATTTCTTTAATAAAATAAACTAAATACTATTATAATTTATTTATGAATTAACAAATGATTTATATTTAAAATAATGATACATATAGCATATTGTTCCAGAATGAAATTTTGTTGCATTTACTGCTGCAATGTCTATTATTACACATTGTTCATTGTTTAATTTCATACAGTTAATTTAAATTTCTAAATAGAAATTTGAAATTTCAGTTTAAGCATTTAATTAAATACTATTTATATGGAAACGTAAAAACGAATTTGTTTCCGAATTAATATGCATTAATTTTTTAAAGTACTTAATGTTGCTGTAGTAAAAACTATATTGCAACTTTTTAAAACCAAAGAAATTAATAATCAGAATATAAATTTACGTCCACTGCAGAATATAATATCATGTACATAATATCGTGTACGGCATATGATATTAAAAAAACTCTCTGTGATATTAAAAAAACTATATGATATTAAAAAAAAACTATTTTATATTCATTCTTTTATCATTAGCTTAACAGTATTCAAATCACCAATAATTTACAGACAAAACAATACACATAATTACCAATATGAATATAAAGCTGAAGTAAAGTTTACAGACATCCATAAAAAAAGGTCTTCATAGAGGATTCTTGACGAATAAAAAGTTGTATTTAAGAGAAAGTCATGAATCGCACGGGAAAAGTAAAAGAAAATCACGAAATTTCACGTCGCAGTTATTAAATTTGGGCTAAACTTAAACGTAATTTTCCTTTCTATCTATTTAACAGTTATGGTGTGATTCATTTTAAGAATTTTCATTCAAGATATTATGATGATATTATAACTGTGCATTCGTAACCAGAAAGTACTGATTTGTTTTGTCAACTGCATATGGAGTCACCAGAAAACTATGAAAAAGGAACTAAGATGACATAAATGTCCGTGAAGCACTAGATTATCGTAAAGTTGCTCGCTATTCTTTGTCTCTAAGAGGTTGGATATATCTTTTTTTTTTTTTTCCGGAGTGATTATTATATTGACACATGGAAGGAAAAAGCATTGTGATTAAATGCAGATTCAGTCAAACTAAGGTATTTAATAAACATTTGTTTGGATAGAGGGCAAATATTCTGTAATAACTGCTTAATGTAGATGCTTACAAAAAAAAACTTAATCATGCTATTCGGAAAAAAAAAAAAAAAAAAAAAAAAACAAGAGAAGTGCTTTCAATGATACATTTCAATGTTTATTTCAAAACAATAAAATTATACCATAATAAAAAAAAAGAGTGGCGTTGAGAAGGAATGCAAAATTTCATTCATTTCAAGTTTGTTTCATAGCAGATACAGGATTTGCAGCAGCTTCAGATGTGTGTACCTACAACAGATTATTACAGATATGTATTCTGGAAGACAAAATTTAATGTATTATTACTTTTTCGGCTCCAAATTTTTATAATTGATATTCATAAATAAAATAAGTTAGATCAGCGTATGTTGTATTTTTTTTTATATGTAAGAAATTATACTCGTTTTTGAAAAATTGAAACAGAAAAAAATTTGTAAAACTATTCTAAATGTATGAAATAATTTAGTGAAATTTATGTGTCTTTAAATTATTAATTTTATCAACATAAATTAATTTCTTGTGACGTGAAATGCACAACAAATGATATCAGATTAAATACATTCAAGATAATATATATAGAGCATACACAATTATATATTTACACCTATACCGATGTAGTGTAAATACATTGTAAAACAATTCTGGTAATTAATCAACTTATTTTTATTTTTGAATAAAAAATATAAGTTAAGGAGAATAATTAAATTTATTTTTTATTTAATAACATTATAATATCATTTCATTTTATAGTTTCCATTATAAATTTTATATTCATTACATAGAAATGGGATTGAAGACGCTAGTTTAATGAAAATGTATTGAAATACTTAATACATTTGTACTGTATTATTTCTAATTTTGCATTATGAAATTAAAAAAAAAAAAAAACATATGGGATTTTCTTTGTTAGAGTTATCGTTATGCATATAAAAATTTTTGCAACAAAATTTTAGTTTCGAAGTTATGCATTTTAATGAGTTTTTAAATATAATTCTTCACATGTGCATTTAATCGAAAGCAAACTATAAGTGATACTAAGGAAACAATAACACATAAAATTTTCCATTCTATTGCTACACAATAAAGCTATCCAATATAGTGTGAAAATTTGCATCATTCTTAATCACGAAGTTAGCTCTGAATCGTATTTTCTTAATAAGCAATGAAGTTTTACTTTGAGTACTGATTTTCTCAGGATTATTAAGACATATGTCTTAAATCCTTTAATATATAATATTATGCATCATTTCTAGAACTCAAATATTATTTTTTCCCTTAGAAATTAATTACGTGTAAAATGCATTTCAGTAAAATTAAATTATATATCAGTGACGTAGTATGAATATATTGTCTTTGTAAATTGAATATATGTTAATAAATGCCTTATATAAATAGTTTTAAATTAAAATTGATTCGATACTGTTTCAAAACATAAAGAAACTATATTACTGAAATGTATTAAAAACATCTTGTAAAAATTTGACTCCACGAGTAGATAAAAAACTAATTGCTTAAGACAAAAAAAAAATTTCATATCCATCGCTACTTTTTGATTTTTTTCAAGTACAAATGACTCTGTTTATGCATTGCAGAATACGGGGCATCCACTTATAAAGATGAAGTATGCAGTTGGACAGATATGCATACCATAAAAATATTCCATCTCTCTTTGATAAATAGAATGTAGGATTGAAATTGAAATGCTATTTGATTTCGTAGTTTGGTTTCTCCACGTTTACTGTTAGAAAATATTGGCTTCAGAATTTTAATGCTTCGAAGCAAAGAAAAGGAAAGCAAAATTCTCATTGTAATATTAATAATATGTTACAGCAAGGAAGGAGTTAACATACAAAACCCGAAATAACAGAATGATTACAAGTGTGGTGCTCTTACCACTATAGGAGAAAGTGTAAATTTTTTATTAAATTGCGAGTCCAATTGCTTTAATTTTGAAGTCACCTAAAGTCAGTTTTTACAACAAGAATTTTCTATGAATATAACACTGTACTCCGAGAGTTATTTTACTTCTGTAAGCCAACTTGGTTAATATTTTGTTCCCGAAAAAATCATTTTAGTGAATTCAAAGTCATTTGTGTCTTCTGACTTTGAAATGGTCCATTGCGAGTTCAATTGTATTTTTCTCCAGATTTCTAATTTTTCCTGTCACTCGACTCACAATAAAAACGGATTGCAATTAAGTTCAAAAATTTAAATCTGAATTCTAACGAAATCACGAATTTTATATTTCATTGCTAGGCAGGATTACTTTTTCCAAAAGAGCTGGACAGTAAATGAGTTTTTTGCGTTCCTGGCTCTGCGTATGTTTTTGTTGTTGCACCAGTATTCTCTTCTATAACTAACTCTGAATTATACTCTAACAACTAGATAAAAGCAGCCGGCTGGAGTCTTCGTGATTTTGCTTATATACCAAGTATTTGACCTCCTATTCCTGTCCTGCCACCACAGAGATATCACTTCACTTGGAGCATATTGAGACCAAACCCGCTTTAACGTTTCCCAGCCACCTGTAGAAAACGCGATGGATCTTCAATTAATATCGTAAACGGAACTTACTATATACCGATAACGAGAATGACGCTGTAAACAACCAGGCCACCACAGCCTCGACTTTTAGGCTGCTGATCTCAAATTCCAATCTTGGTTTGTCTATAAATGTTCCTTCATGTGTTACCTTATCATTTCCACAGGAATGATGAATAAATTTGGCCCACCCTTTGATAGCATTTGTAGTGAAGTGACAAACGTAATGCTACTTGAATCTGGGTTTTGAAAATGTGGTTATAGATAAATGAGTGTCAGCTTGTGACAATGGGGTAGTCACCCAGATCCAGCCGCTGGTATTAAATTATATTTAAGAAAGTAATTAAAAATCATCTTACTAAAACATGCTCCTTTCAAAAATATACTAGTTAAAATATCTTCAAACAAATTTAGCAGTTTGCTCTAAAACGAAAAACTAATATTATTTTAAATCAAATAATATTATATGAACATGTGTTTGGAATTTATATTTCTTGGTTTTTGAAAAATTTACATTTACAGTGTCAGACACTTGGCATTGAACATTAATATTAA